>OX578146.1:29267501-29502501 GCA_951213105.1 Amaurobius ferox | reverse complement strand
AGGATATATATATATATATATATATATATATGATAACAATGCGAGTGTGGAATCAGTGTACCCACGAAAACCGGACGAGTCGAAAATTCGGCAGTGGATCACGCAATGTGAAGACAACCAATGTGAAGACAACACGGGATGAAAGCCATCTTCTCCGCATGACAATAACGAAAAATACAGCTTCTTCTCAAGTGCCAGCGAAACACTGGAGCACTGCTACATGTGTGGCATTGTCTGCTTCTGCGGTTCAAGAGTATCTGCTGCGCAGAGGAGTGAATGCAAGCATTCCTTTGTGAAGGATACCTTTGACGGCTCATCGCCACCGCCCTTACATGAGAGGAGGAGTACAGAGCATGGCGTGTGGATTGTCACCAGACCGTGTTTTCGGACAAGTTCCGCTACAACTATGGACTACAATGATAGCCTCATACGCGTTAGATAGTATTTGGGGGAGCTTCATATTCTTACATGCGTTTCAGAGCGTCATACGGCACAAATGTTAAGTGTTGCTGTTGTTGAGACCCAGACCCTCCGACCTACCAGAAAGGTGTAAGGTAACTGTTTGGACAACCGGTAAGTGCCACCCAATTTAGACCGGAACCCAATTGGGGAGGCATCCACAAGGACCGTACCCTCCTTCCCCTACCGCGAACCTCTCGGAAGGATTTACGGAGCCACATGTTTAACGTGATCGTACTCCGCATGAACACGGCGGCAGTTGTGTCAGCGTGCAAATCCAGCGCGCAAACCGCCGGGCTCCCGCGCCCGAAATGTACCTTCAGCACGCGGTGTTACTATGTGGTCACCCACCCAAGTACTAACCGCGCCCGATGCTGCTTGACTCCGGTGATCTAACGGGAACCGGTGTTTTCTGCATGGTAGGGCCGTTGGCTCGAACGTTACGTGTGATAGTGTGGGGGTACCATTGGCCATCAAGGGCGATCCCGTGTGCTACACTCCACAGAAACCAGGAACAGCAACCACAGCATTAGGGAGGTTTGGGCGGCCGAAGTTATACCCGTCCTTGAACTCACTCCTGGCGCTATATTCCAACTATACAAAGCCTGACCACATGTTGGCTGGAAGGTACAAGCCATCTTCACTGAACAGTAGAAAGCGCTTCTTCTTTGAACAGACATGTCATCGATTGAACAGGTATATGATATGGTCAGTCGGCGACAGGGTCATCACTGTTCTCCAGTAGTCACCACCAATGAACTATGAAACAAGATCATAGAAGCTTTGCAGGTAATACCCCAGGAACACGTCTGACCTCTCTTTGATTCACTGTTGCGACATTTAGAATCTCTTATTGCCCCTAGGGGCAGCTTCACAAAATACTTATTTTGTTCCAGCTATGTGGTTGTATTGGTCTAAAGCGATTACCATTTAATTTTATCACCATCACTAATAGGTGGTGTAAATGCCATTCTAATCTGACAATTCCAACGTGGTGTTGCAATTTAAAAAAAAACATGAGTGTATTTCCTTGAGATGTACATTTCACGGATTTGTACGAACCTGGGGACTGGCTGTTGAGTAATGCTGAGATGAGTTTTTTGTGAATTTTAGAAGACACCAATCTTATAATACACCTGGGAAATTACTAAATATGCATAAAATAACTATGAATATATATATATATATATATATATATATATATATGTATATTGTAGTTATAATTGAACCAAAGAGCCGATGCATTACTGTTACTAGTTTCTGTATTTTAGAATGTCACATAGCATATTTCCTGCGAATTTGAATATATACTATTTTGAAACTTATTTCCTGTACATTGTTTTACAAAAAAGTTCATTTTCTACTGGCGGTCGATATCGAAAATTCCAATCCCCGAGGAGGTGTAAAGAATTTCTCCCAGGAATTTAATTATTAAGCCCTTGACTCAAGAAACGCATTCTTGTAAGGAATTCATGATAAAATCTGAAAACAATCTAGAATCAATTAAATAAAAAATATTATATGAGTGGTTTACAGGTGGGGACAACTATTTGAAATATGTCGGAGAGTTTTTAATTACTTTCATGAAGATCTCGTTAGAATATTATGTAGATAATTGACATTATATTATCATTATTATTTTACATTTCCCTCTTCATTATGAGAAAATTCAATTTATAAATTTGAAATTCCAGTAATACCTTATTTAATTTAATTTATGTATTTATTTATTTTTCAAAATTTATAAATTTATCTTAATTTCCTCTTTTGACTGATTAGGGGGGGCGAGAGGTCAAACCAACATCTGTAATGTAATGATTGGACATGCGAAGGAATATACATTTTATAATTTAAATGGCGTTTTCCCTTGCTTTCGCATATCCTATCCTGACAAGTTCAAAAAAACAGGAGGAAAACTTAAAATAAATGTAATTAATTGAATGGATTGTTTTAAGTTTATCCAAATATATTTTAATTTAAAAGATTTAGAAAAATATTGGGAGTTATTAATCTGTACTTTGTTTGATTTTTCTGTTTCGTCATCCATGAAAGAAAACAATAAAGGCTTTTATACCTAAAAAAAATACTACTCAGTAAAACAATCAAACTGGAATTAAGTGTAGAATTGTTCCAAGTAAAATCTAAAATAATTGGTTTTTTATTCTTGAAACAGAAATAGCAGTTGGGTTAATGTAATTCATTTTTGTTGTTTTTAAAGTGTCTTTTCTATTTGATTTTCAATTAATGTTATTTTTTGCAAATGGTTAAAAAATGCAAACATTTTAAATAAGAATTATATTTTTTTTTACTGTGGAGATATTTTGAAGAAGATTAATGGCAAGTGTAAGGGAGATGACATAAGGACCGTAGGAAAAGCTTCGTGGACAAGGAGGTAAATGACAAGAGGTAAATTTAAAGAGGTTGGTAAAACAAGATCACAAATCACTTAAGACTAACTAATTTTTACAGAACCTTCCAAAAATGGCGTTCCCAAAACTATAATAGATAGCGATGTAGTTAGGAATTTATTTTCATTAAGCAAAATATGTGAGAGTCATCGCAAAATTTAATTTTCCTCAAAATAAGAATTTTGGCTCAAGAAATAAAAGCATTTAAGAAAGCGCTTTTATTTTAGGATGCTTACATTTTGAGGGCTCCAAAATTCCAGGTTTTGGAAAACTGAAATTTCGGGAACCAAAATTTTAATTTTGGCCCACCTCAATAAAAACATTTAAACAAAGGCTTTTGTTTTTAAAACGCATTTTCGAAAGTGCAAAAGTTTCACCTTTTTGGTATTTTCATTAATTTATCTTCCGTTTCTTTTTCTTTTACTTCTTCTTTTTGAAGTTCTATTATTTTAACTTAAATTCTTGTTAGCTATGAATAACTGAATGGAAAGTATTTTCAAATGTCTAACAATAGTTTAAGAAATTATTCACAGCTTATATTTAAAAAGAAACTGTAAGATTCATAGATTATTTTCACAACATGTGCTATTTTCAGCTGTGACGTAAATACAATTGCTAAGTGAAGTCTTAGTTAAATGCACACGTATGCGTTTGGTCTCATACGGGCTACAGCTTCGCTTTTGATAGCTCCGAGTTTTACAAAGTTTGAGAAACATTTAATTTAAACTTAACACTTTGACACATATGCGACACGGTGTCTCATATTTATATTTGAAATAATTTATATTTGAAGTTATTTTCTGAAAATGGTAGTTTGGAAATGTTTGTCTTTCAATTTAAAATTTAATTTCTAGTAAAATATTTTTGTTAGAATATTTTTCAAAATAATCATTACTTTCAATGCATCTAATAAGCATTATCCCATCGAAAATAAAAATACACATATTTAGTACATCTGTAGTAATGGTATAGATTGCAAGGGACACATGTTATTGCAAAGAACTTCTGTGCGGTAGAAATAACTGGCATGTGTTTTTATATAGAACCACACTAAGGCTTGGTGTAGGGTTTCTACATAAAAAAGTATTGACCAAAGATTACCCATGGTCATCAGCACTTTGAGATTTTGCACTAATGGAAGATATAGTCGTGTTAATGTTATCAAAGTGCTTTGGTTCGGTTGTGATGCTGCAAGCAATACAAATAGCATGATATAGAAATCGCAGATAAAATAAGTTTGAACTGACACTAGATCACACTAATGTATTATTGCTTGCAGAGTGTAGGGATGGTGATTGTGAGAATTTAGACGAGGAAGATGTAGTATTTTTAGAACAATGTTTCAAAAATGAATGCAAAAAATTATTGTCATTAGTGACGAAAGAAAAGTAAATATCATGAATAAAATAAAGAACGTGTGAACCTCTATAATACTGATAAATATTGGAGTTTTAAAATAAATAATTTAGATAAAAGTGACCCTCCTTTTTCATCAGGCCAATAAAAGATGAAGACTGGAATTCAAATAAGATGTGGAAAAAGTAATAAAGAACACTGAAAAGTGGATCGCTGAAATAAAATATATATTGCTTTTTACCAGATACTGATATTAAAGTTACAAAGGATAAGATGAAGTTATTCATTGAAACACCTACAGAAGCAGGCACATATTTTGCCGTCTAATTTTCAAAGTTTAGTTGAATATATCATTGTGTCTGTGGTGGTAAAAACAAAAGTAAAGTATATATTCAGACTTATTATTTTCGTAAGATTGTTTGTGCGTTGATTACTTAATAATGCCGCTTTAACCGCCATACAAGAATTAGGCAAAACATAATATTAAATTGGTTTATCTGAATATGGCCGTAAAATCGTAAATCGTAGAACATTATTACACATTGAGTTATGTGCCTCTGATAACCCTCCAATTTTATCTTTAGCGCGAGTTCTGTAAAAGAATATTTATGAGCATAATATTGCTCAATTAATTGCACCATTGTTAACTTTAAAAATAACACCATTTATTAATAACATAACATTAATTATTAAATTCATTACGCAACTTGCATATTTATTTGAGAATGAGCGAGCAAAATATGCTAGATTTTCTGTGTGAGACCAGATCACTATTTGTTATTGATATAATCTAAGACCTGCTACCATATTCAATAAGTACATACCTGACCACAACTCTTGCCTCCTTGTATATTGTACTGGTTTTGCTCATTTTGTTGAAGTCTCCTTGAACTCTGACTGTCGTAGAATTGCATATTAGGCCACCTTTTGTGGAATATCTCCGGACTACTCTGTGGCACACACTCTTACGAGATCATCCTGGAATTCTGATCAGTGGCTGGAACTGTGGCTCTGCAGCACTATCGCTCTTCAGCACTTAATTCAACCTCCTTCACTGCTCTCATTCTATATTCCTTTCAGAATCTCTGGTGGATCTCTCTCACTTCTCGTAGGAGTTGCAGATGTTCATCTCTTGGTTGCCGCCTCCTTTTTGCCTGCGGCCTGATACACCTTTTATTGCTTACACCTTGCTGGTACCTTATACCTCTCTGGTGCCTTACACCTTTCTGGTACCTTACACCTTTCTGGTTATCTTACACCTTTCTGGTAGCTCGGACGGTCTGGGTCTCAACAACATCAACACCTTTTTTGCACTCCGGTCGTCCTAATATTTGCTCAAGTCTTCGGATGAGTCGGACGGCCTGGGTCTTCAACACTTTTTTTGCTCTGATTGGCCTACCTGGGTACTGCACCCAGACATCTTTCATAATTGATAACCACTTTTTAACCACTCTGATGGCTACACATCAGTCTGTAGGCTTCATGGTCTAATTTGAACTCCCAGGTCAAGGAGAAATAAAACTGGCGTCTTTTCTTCTAAACCATTGTTTGATATTGCAGCAACCCATAAATATTGAACATAAAATTGTCGCACCAGAAACTGGTGTGAGATCTATTCCTGCACTTATTCTGGCCTCACAGTCTCATAAATTGATTTATACACTCAATAGAAAAGTGAGGTATTTGAAGCATCTATAGAGAAGGTATCTGGTCATATATTTTGTAATGGAATATTCTGCCAAGTTGAAGAGATAACTGGGCTACTGATGGTGTATTCTGAGAAAATTTGATTGCAACGACAATGCTTCATGGAAAATTTGTTGACACTAAAAGAAATGTGCACTTCAACAATAATGATAAGGGTTCGCCACCACATTATAAGAGTAATGTTCGAACGTTAAAATATAGGTCAATAATTGAAAATATCAGCAAAGTTCTTTAAGATGTTGTTCCGCCAGAAGAGTATTAGTCAAAGAAAGAGAAATCAATGCAAAAACTGGTCGTACAAAAAAAGGAAAACTGTACAATTAATTTCCACATAATGTGTAACTGCCATTTTTATTTAACAAAGAGAAATTGCTTCAAAGAGTATCATGTAGTCAAATAAAATGTGTATTGAATGATAAGTTCATATATTTAATCATAAGGCCCAGAATGTTTCATTTTGTTCTCACCAAAACTTTACTTTTAAGGCAGAATAGAATATCGCCATCCCGTACTATTTTTATCGTTAAATCACATCATTGGGACATGGGTGCCCCCGTCCAGATTTTAAAATTCAGCAAGTTTCAATTTGAAATTGCAACTAATTTTTGTTATTTACATCTACATGAATAGAAAAGAACATTATATATATATATACGTGTGTATATTAATATATATATATGTATATATATATATATATATATATATATATATATATATATTTATATATATATATATATATATATATATATATATATATATAAATCTATATATATATATATGTATATATATATATATATATATATATATATATATATATATATATATGTATATATATATATATATATATATATATGTATATATATATATATAAATATATATAAGTATATATATATATATATGTATATATATATATATATATATATGTATATATATATATGTATATATATATATATATGTATATATATATATATATGTATATGTATATATATATATATATATATATATATATATGTATATATATATATATATATATATGTATATATATATATATGTATATATATATATATATATATATATATATATATATATATATGTTTATATATATATGTATATGTATATATATATATATATATATATATATATATATATATATATATATATATATATGTATATATATATATCATATAAAAGCCAGTAAACTAATTCAAATAGAATTCCTATGCATATCCACAAAAATCAAAGGCACTACTCAGGAAAAGGCGCCAAGCCGCTCTATACTCCGAAGCAGAATGTAATCCAAGAAAAAGAAGAATTAAAGGAACTTGGGATAACCAAATGCTTTGCATTTAATGGTTGGGGAGGATTGCGACTCCCCCTCCCGTTTAAAGCTGCTTTTCCAGCCTAGGCAAACGCTCACGGTACCAATACAAAGCAAAGGTTGGTCCCCATTGCGTGCTAATACGAAGGCACCCGAATACGGAAGAACAAGACCAACCAAACAGAAGGAAACTGGACCAAAAGTGAATCCTGCCCAACTCGCTATCTTATATATGTTCATCTTACGCATGCGTGCAATCTTAGCAGGTACGCATAAACTTTATTTACTTGCAGACTGAAGAAGTAAACTGTCAAAATCTACCTGATCCTTGAAAATCGATCTATAACAATCCTTTATGAAATATAAAGGATAATGTTTATATAAAGCCTCTTTTATGATTTTTATATTGCTATTATTGCAATCTTTTTTAAACGTGTTGTAAATTTGATTTCTCTTGAAGTGTCCGAGTATGATATTTCTGAAAATATTTTTGGTAAGATTTGTTTTCCAATCGATGAGATGATTGATCTTAATTTTATATAATTCTCTTTTGTCATATAACGTTGTATAATGACCATATAATCCATGTTTTTTTATTGAGATGTCCAGAAAATTTACCGCTTCATTTTCTTCTTTACAATTTTCTATTAATTCCAATTCCGGTGGGTAAAAAGTGAAATCGAAATTGGTGGTGGCTTCATAATACCCCAATAGCACATCGTCAACAAACCGGAAATATGGTATCTCAGACAAAATATGGGTTCCTTTTTCATATGTTGTGAGGTAAATATCAGCCAGGATTGATGAGCAGGCTCCTCCCATTGGAATTCCCTTTATTTGTCGGTAATAATTTTTTCCGTTATATAGAATATTTTCTTTTAATACTAGTTCAATAAGGTCAAGGTATCTTCGATAAGTAATAAAATCCTTCAAATTAAATTCTTCATATAATTTTTTCAAGATTGAGTATAAATTAGATAAATCAATGTTGTTAAATAGGTTGCGGAAATCAAAGCTTTTAAAACATATATCTTTATTACAATGTTTTAATCGATCGATAATTTCTATTCCATTTTTGATCATGACATGATTCTGTTTTTTGATATTTTCCATCACAAACTTGAGGATGTTCAATAGTCGTTTATTAGCTATTGTAAGATATGATCCACAGCCTACGGTAACTGTACGGAATTTTACAGGCTCTTTATGCATCTTTGGAATGAGGATTAAATATGGAAATTTAACATTTTTTATTTCATTACCGATTCGTTTGTACATAGCTTTAATCCTTTTGGATAGAACATTTCCATTATTGTGTAATTGGGTGTACATAGTACCGTCTAGATAGCAGTGGAGAAGTGTATCTATGTAAAACTTTTTGCATGTAAATGCAAAATGTGATACCATCTTGTCTGTATAAGTTATAACAAAATTTTCTTTTACAGTTTGTATAGCTGCAGGTATTGAAAGATTCCTAATTCTGGTATCTTGTCTGATGTAATGAAACTGAATTTCTTTTAAAAAATTATATTTCCATTTATGAAAGGCTTGGATAGGTAAACTGTGTTTTACTGCTATTTTATAGATGAATTCTTCTAGATCTTGATTGAAATTTTCGACTACTTGGCTATATTCTTGTGATCTGTATTTAGTTCCGAGTTTGAAAATATTTTTTAGAGTGTTATCTGAGATAATATTCAGATCACCTGTAATGATGTGATTGTGATAAGGATCTTTAAGTTTGCTATCATGGCATTTGCATTCTGTTGTTTTAGTATCCAATTTTTTACATATATTGTTGTAGTTGAAGAATCTTCTACCGTTTGTGCGTACAAAGCGGTAAGTCATTTTTACCTTAAGGTCCTGAACAGGTAAGAAAGTTTTAATACTATAGAGTATCGATTTAAAGGGAATTCCATCAAATTTCTTATTTCGGAATGTGGTGATAAAATATTCTATAATTTGCTTGTTCTGTATTCTGGGATTTAATCTAATTTGAAATTTTCTGGCCCTTAATTTAATTAAGTCTAGCATAATGGCTATATATTTATGTGTTTCTTCAATCTGAAAGTCTATAGGTTCTTCCAACGTATATTGCTGTATAAAAGCCCATATACGAGGTAAATATTTGATTTTTATACTGTAAATGACATCCTTAATCCAACTGTACTTGATTCCGTCTTTAGTTTTAAATGATTCTATAAATAAGGAGATTTTTTCTTCTGTGTCTTTATAGCTATAATGGTGTTTTCCTCTTCCTCTATGCCATCGCTGTGACTTCCTTGGTATCAATGAACTTGCTAATGGATAATTGTCAACATTTCTACAATAATCTAAATTGTAGCTTTCTTTAAAATTGAGGGAATTCAATCCATAAGGGAATGTCGTTGAGTACTGTTTAATATGTGTGGCCTCCCACCACAATCTTTCCATCAATTGAGGTACTATATCTAAAATGGTGATGATGGTTCTAGAAAAATCATGTTGTCTGAAATGCCTAATTTCCAAACTGCTTAAATGTCGATCGAGTTGTCTTTTGTTACAGACTTGACTCCTGTGTAAATTGATTCTTATATTAAGTGGGTTCCGAGTCTGTCCAATATATTTTGTATGACAAGTAAGACAAGTGATACAGTATATTGTGTTGTAAGATTTACAAAATATTCTGTTCGGATTAGCATGTTGCTTAATTTGAAGCGGGTTGGCCACAGGACACAGTTTGCATCTTTTTGATAGGCATTTTTGAAATCCACAATATCTTATATGACTGTGATGCATAAAATCATTTTTAAAAAATTGTGATTCTGTTTGAATCGTGTCATTATACATATCATCACTAATACGGACATTTTTTCTTTTATATATATATATATATGTTTATATATATATATATATATATATATATATATATATATATATATATATATATATATATATATATATATATATATATATATATATATATAAATATATATATATATATGTATATATATATATATATATATATATATATATATGTATATATAAGTATATATATGTATATATATATATATATATATGTATATATATGTATATATATATATATATATATATATATATATTTTTTCAAAATGAAAAGAGGAATGGATGGAAACAATATACCAAAAGATGGCCGGGGAGAGTTGTGACCCCCTCACCCCGGTTCAGCATGCTTTCCGTCGCGACAACACTCCCGGAGAGCCGGTATATTGCAAAATAGAATACGAATGTATCAAATTTTAAGATGTAAAACAGACATCATACACAAACAAATATAAGATATAATTGTCGAGATCCAGCCTTATCAAAAATCACTAACAGTAAATGTTTGAAATATGTTTGAAATATGTTCACTAGTATAAATGAGCAAAATTACACAGCTTCCACTTAAAGAAGACTTTAAATATTGACACTTAATAGAACAATTATAACAAAGTCTACAATCTCTAAAACCATTCACCTGAATGACAATTAATAGCATCATACATGTAGATGTACATCCCCATACCGCATCATTCAAGATGAAGGAGATCTTCCATAACGTATTATACAATAGACCCTATTCAAGAGGTCCCATATCAGTTATCACTCGCTTTACCTGTGACAATCCAGTCTGTATATTGCCATCAGTTTTATTTAAATATAAACGGTAACTATCGGTTACAGTTATTTTATAAAATTTGTAGATAATGTCACATAAAATATACTTGGGAAAACCCTGTGAGATGGTTTTTTGTAGGAAACGAAAATCGCATAAATATCGATCTTCCATTTTACTGTTTATTCTTTGACTACGCATTAATTGTCCCAGTATAATATTTCTAAAAACATTTTTGTGCATACAAGAGTTCCAGTTTATGATATAATTGATTTTGAAGTGGAAGTCGTTGCGTTTATCGTACAAACAGAAACCAGTAGAACCACCTTGTTGTTTGTATATTGTTAAATCCAGAAAATTTAGACTTTTGTTGACATTATATGGAGTTTCAGTAAGTTTTAAATGTTGTGGATAGAAAGTAAAATCCATCTGATATGCTTCACATGAATACGCTATCAAAATGTCAACAACGTAGCGAATGAACAGAATTATTCTGTTCATTTTATCGCTTTTTACTAGGAGTTGATGATACTGAAAAAGTTGTTTATATACTGAAGATTTATTGGAATTGTATTCAAAACTATTGTTAACCACATTATCATTATTATATATTTATTTAAGCCGTTGGGGAAGAGAGTTTTGTGCTTTTCAATATAATAATTTTCAAATATCAATCTATCAGTTAATAGAATTTTAATATTTGAAATATGAAGGGATACATTTTTTAATCCGTGGGTAGCAAAGTGCTTATATTCAAATTGATTTTTGTTGGGAGATCATTAAAAACTTTCTGGTCAAATTTTTAATATGATCCCTGTGGACATTCATTCTAAGATGTAAAGGGTTATTGGTTTGGCCAATATAAGATAAGTTACAAATTGTACAATTGAGTTTGTAAATGCAATTAAAAACTTTGCAGAATTTTTGTGAGGTGGAATTATTATTAATTTGAAATGGGTCAACATAAGAACAATTTTTACACCTATTATTGTTGCATCTATTGAAGGAATAAAATTTAGATTGAGATTTGGTATGGTGTTCTTCCAAATCGTCTATCACTCCTAATTGGTCAATGTTTTTCGATCTGTAATTATCCCAATTCATAATACTAATAGACCGGACACTAGATAATGAATAAAATTTACATCCCGAATTTTAAATTAAAATTCTCAATATAAACCTCTTCAAAAAATATTTTGTCAGATACAAATTTCTAATTATAACTAATACCATAATAAAGAAGTGAAACGAAAATCGCATAAATATCGATCACTACGCATTAATTGTCCCAGTATAATATTTCTAAAAACATTTTTGTGCATACAAGAGTTCCAGTTTATGATATAATTGATTTTGAAGTGGAAGTCGTTGCGTTTATCGTACAAACAGAAACCAGTAGAACCACCTTGTTGTTTGTATATTGTTAAATCCAGAAAATTTAGACTTTTGTTGACATTATATGGAGTTTCAGTAAGTTCTAATGTTGTGGATAGAAAGTAAAATCCATCTGATATGCTTCACATGAATACGCTATCAAAATGTCAACAACGTAGCGAATGAACAGAATTATTCTGTTCATTTTATCGCTTTTTACTAGGAGTTGATGATACTGAAAAAGTTGTTTATATACTGAAGATTTATTGGAATTGTATTCAAAACTATTGTTAACCACATTATCATTATTATATATTTATTTAAGCCGTTGGGGAAGAGAGTTTTGTGCTTTTCAATATAATAATTTTCAAATATCAATCTATCAGTTAATAGAATTTTAATATTTGAAATATGAAGGGATACATTTTTTAATCCGTGGGTAGCAAAGTGCTTATATTCAAATTGATTTTTGTTGGGAGATCATTAAAAACTTTCTGGTCAAATTTTTAATATGATCCCTGTGGACATTCATTCTAAGATGTAAAGGGTTATTGGTTTGGCCAATATAAGATAAGTTACAAATTGTACAATTGAGTTTGTAAATGCAATTAAAAACTTTGCAGAATTTTTGTGAGGTGGAATTATTATTAATTTGAAATGGGTCAACATAAGAACAATTTTTACACCTATTATTGTTGCATCTATTGAAGGAATAAAATTTAGATTGAGATTTGGTATGGTGTTCTTCCAAATCGTCTATCACTCCTAATTGGTCAATGTTTTTCGATCTGTAATTATCCCAATTCATAATACTAATAGACCGGACACTAGATAATGAATAAAATTTACATCCCGAATTTTAAATTAAAATTCTCAATATAAACCTCTTCAAAAAATATTTTGTCAGATACAAATTTCTAATTATAACTAATACCATAATAAAGAAGTGAAACGAAAATCGCATAAATATCGATCTTCCATTTTACTGTTTATTCTTTGACTACGCATTAATTGTCCCAGTATAATATTTCTAAAAACATTTTTGTGCATACAAGAGTTCCAGTTTATGATATAATTGATTTTGAAGTGGAAGTCGTTGCGTTTATCGTACAAACAGAAACCAGTAGAACCACCTTGTTGTTTGTATATTGTTAAATCCAGAAAATTTAGACTTTTGTTGACATTATATGGAGTTTCAGTAAGTTTTAAATGTTGTGGATAGAAAGTAAAATCCATCTGATATGCTTCACATGAATACGCTATCAAAATGTCAACAACGTAGCGAATGAACAGAATTATTCTGTTCATTTTATCGCTTTTTACTAGGAGTTGATGATACTGAAAAAGTTGTTTATATACTGAAGATTTATTGGAATTGTATTCAAAACTATTGTTAACCACATTATCATTATTATATATTTATTTAAGCCGTTGGGGAAGAGAGTTTTGTGCTTTTCAATATAATAATTTTCAAATATCAATCTATCAGTTAATAGAATTTTAATATTTGAAATATGAAGGGATACATTTTTTAATCCGTGGGTAGCAAAGTGCTTATATTCAAATTGATTTTTGTTGGGAGATCATTAAAAACTTTCTGGTCAAATTTTTAATATGATCCCTGTGGACATTCATTCTAAGATGTAAAGGGTTATTGGTTTGGCCAATATAAGATAAGTTACAAATTGTACAATTGAGTTTGTAAATGCAATTAAAAACTTTGCAGAATTTTTGTGAGGTGGAATTATTATTAATTTGAAATGGGTCAACATAAGAACAATTTTTACACCTATTATTGTTGCATCTATTGAAGGAATAAAATTTAGATTGAGATTTGGTATGGTGTTCTTCCAAATCGTCTATCACTCCTAATTGGTCAATGTTTTTCGATCTGTAATTATCCCAATTCATAATACTAATAGACCGGACACTAGATAATGAATAAAATTTACATCCCGAATTTTAAATTAAAATTCTCAATATAAACCTCTTCAAAAAATATTTTGTCAGATACAAATTTCTAATTATAACTAATACCATAATAAAGAAGTGAAACGAAAATCGCATAAATATCGATCTTCCATTTTACTGTTTATTCTTTGACTACGCATTAATTGTCCCAGTATAATATTTCTAAAAACATTTTTGTGCATACAAGAGTTCCAGTTTATGATATAATTGATTTTGAAGTGGAAGTCGTTGCGTTTATCGTACAAACAGAAACCAGTAGAACCACCTTGTTGTTTGTATATTGTTAAATCCAGAAAATTTAGACTTTTGTTGACATTATATGGAGTTTCAGTAAGTTTTAAATGTTGTGGATAGAAAGTAAAATCCATCTGATATGCTTCACATGAATACGCTATCAAAATGTCAACAACGTAGCGAATGAACAGAATTATTCTGTTCATTTTATCGCTTTTTACTAGGAGTTGATGATACTGAAAAAGTTGTTTATATACTGAAGATTTATTGGAATTGTATTCAAAACTATTGTTAACCACATTATCATTATTATATATTTATTTAAGCCGTTGGGGAAGAGAGTTTTGTGCTTTTCAATATAATAATTTTCAAATATCAATCTATCAGTTAATAGAATTTTAATATTTGAAATATGAAGGGATACATTTTTTAATCCGTGGGTAGCAAAGTGCTTATATTCAAATTGATTTTTGTTGGGAGATCATTAAAAACTTTCTGGTCAAATTTTTAATATGATCCCTGTGGACATTCATTCTAAGATGTAAAGGGTTATTGGTTTGGCCAATATAAGATAAGTTACAAATTGTACAATTGAGTTTGTAAATGCAATTAAAAACTTTGCAGAATTTTTGTGAGGTGGAATTATTATTAATTTGAAATGGGTCAACATAAGAACAATTTTTACACCTATTATTGTTGCATCTATTGAAGGAATAAAATTTAGATTGAGATTTGGTATGGTGTTCTTCCAAATCGTCTATCACTCCTAATTGGTCAATGTTTTTCGATCTGTAATTATCCCAATTCATAATACTAATAGACCGGACACTAGATAATGAATAAAATTTACATCCCGAATTTTAAATTAAAATTCTCAATATAAACCTCTTCAAAAAATATTTTGTCAGATACAAATTTCTAATTATAACTAATACCATAATAAAGAAGTGAAACGAAAATCGCATAAATATCGATCTTCCATTTTACTGTTTATTCTTTGACTACGCATTAATTGTCCCAGTATAATATTTCTAAAAACATTTTTGTGCATACAAGAGTTCCAGTTTATGATATAATTGATTTTGAAGTGGAAGTCGTTGCGTTTATCGTACAAACAGAAACCAGTAGAACCACCTTGTTGTTTGTATATTGTTAAATCCAGAAAATTTAGACTTTTGTTGACATTATATGGAGTTTCAGTAAGTTTTAAATGTTGTGGATAGAAAGTAAAATCCATCTGATATGCTTCACATGAATACGCTATCAAAATGTCAACAACGTAGCGAATGAACAGAATTATTCTGTTCATTTTATCGCTTTTTACTAGGAGTTGATGATACTGAAAAAGTTGTTTATATACTGAAGATTTATTGGAATTGTATTCAAAACTATTGTTAACCACATTATCATTATTATATATTTATTTAAGCCGTTGGGGAAGAGAGTTTTGTGCTTTTCAATATAATAATTTTCAAATATCAATCTATCAGTTAATAGAATTTTAATATTTGAAATATGAAGGGATACATTTTTTAATCCGTGGGTAGCAAAGTGCTTATATTCAAATTGATTTTTGTTGGGAGATCATTAAAAACTTTCTGGTCAAATTTTTAATATGATCCCTGTGGACATTCATTCTAAGATGTAAAGGGTTATTGGTTTGGCCAATATAAGATAAGTTACAAATTGTACAATTGAGTTTGTAAATGCAATTAAAAACTTTGCAGAATTTTTGTGAGGTGGAATTATTATTAATTTGAAATGGGTCAACATAAGAACAATTTTTACACCTATTATTGTTGCATCTATTGAAGGAATAAAATTTAGATTGAGATTTGGTATGGTGTTCTTCCAAATCGTCTATCACTCCTAATTGGTCAATGTTTTTCGATCTGTAATTATCCCAATTCATAATACTAATAGACCGGACACTAGATAATGAATAAAATTTACATCCCGAATTTTAAATTAAAATTCTCAATATAAACCTCTTCAAAAAATATTTTGTCAGATACAAATTTCTAATTATAACTAATACCATAATGAAGAAGTGAAACGAAATTTCGCAGAGTTACATAAGAAACGTAGATAGGATCTACATTAGATTTTCATACGTGGTATTCTTAAATATTCGAAGTGTGAACAAATACAGCCATAATCATCCGGAAAGGAAGATATGCAAAGCTATTAATACTTATGTGTCTGACTGAATCCCTACAACTGCAGGCAAAATGGGATCACATATCGTGGGAATAAATATATTGATCAAAAAGTAAAAATAATCAATAAAAGTGATTGACGTCTGAGTTAACATAAAGGTTCAGAAATATATAACACAAAAACACAATAAACTATACACAATACAATAAACACTATCTGCCGAGAGATGTCAGCACTGCACACACATAAAGGAGTTTGATACAATCAAATTAACAATCAAATAAGCAATCAAATTAATCAATTTATTAACTTAAATAATGAAAGGGTGGGCTAAATAAAAACATTATCATAGAGGTCCATGTTAAGACATAGATGGGCTGGTAGTTGTAGTATAGAAAAGCGTTAGCGATAATAAACAAAATAAATTAAAATTAAAAAGAGAATAAACTCTGTAATAAGCGCAAATGCAGCTTTACAAGAGGTTTTACATTTTTAAAAATGTTTTTTTGCCAATATTTGAAAATCAAAATGTAGATAGTTGAATCCAAAAATCCAAAAGCAAATAATAAATGTAAATGTATTATTAAATGATGTAATAAAAGTCAGTATGTAGAAATCAGAATATAAAGCTTTCACCATGATATTGCGTAAAGCAGCTAATAACATAATGGATATATAAATAAAAATTGAAATTTTTAATTGAAAACTATGCATAAACTACGGTAAGTACAAAAAGCCCCATCTCTAGCATATTTGTTACAAATAAGTAACTATAGACCAAGACTAAGTATAAAAATAGAAGGTAACCTATCACTATAATGGAAAGGGGTGAGGGGAAGTTGAGTAAACAAAATTCATAATTAAAAAGGTATATACATAATGGTCATAAAAAAACTTCCCCGATATATGAACCCCTAGCGGCCTATCCGCTCAACCAATCGAAAGGAAATCTCAGATATTGTTATTTGAAGCTATACGCTCGAGATTGTGATGCTTTCAAACAATAGAGTTCTCAAGGTTACGATTACAGTGAAATAAATTTCGAAATTTCCGAATGGCAAAACCCACTTTTTTCCTGCGCAAATTGATCAGCGCATTGAAAAACCATAAATGACGTTGGAACGATACACGTATATCAAAAATTGGTGGCGTAAAAGATTTGCAAAGACGAGCATTGTAAAGGAGAAATGACAGCACAGAGAGTAGGTGCATTGATGCACTTTGCATAATTCACAGGGATAGATATTAGAAGCACCAATCACAGAACACCATGTGCAAAGCATTGCTTGTGGAAAACCTTTAATATGCAGTGTTGGAAGATTGTTTCTTCAATCAGATGTTCGAACGTGCCAACAAGATGACACTTACAGGGAAACAATGAGGTGAATTGATAAAGCTGTTTTATCTAAATTGGAAAAATGCTGCCGAAGCATTGCGAGTTTATCGGCCAAATCATAAGCGAAGACGAGACTCATGTTCCGTACGAACTGTACATGATTTGGTAAAAAAAAATTTGAAGAAACTGGATGCATGGACCACGACCCAGACGACTCCTCTTAAAGTTGTTGCGGAAGTACGTAATGCGATTACTGCAGGTTTATTGCGTACTGCAAGAAGTTTTGCCCGCAATTTGGATGTACCGAAAACCACAGTCCTCATGAATCTGCGTTCTGTTCTGCAGATGTTTCCTTATCGATTCCAGCCCGTCCACATGTTTCAACCTGGAGACGATCAACAATGTGCGACTTTGCAAAAATTTTCCTCATCAGATATGATGAAGATAGCAGGTGGCCGCTGCGGATATTATGGACGGATGAGGCACACTTTTCCTTAGATGGGAAGGTAAACTCCGAGAACTGCGTTCGCTGGCACCTGTGCCTTTATACGAAGCTGAAGTGACTGTGTGGTGCGGCATCGCAAGAACATTTGTTCTTGGTCCGAACTTCTTCGAAGAGGTCACTTCCAATGGTATGCAAAAGTGCTCCATCACAGAGCCTCGGTATAAAACAATGTTGAAGAATTACGTTATTCCAAAATTGCAGCAGCGAAATGTCGTTAATGGCATTGTGTGGATGCAAGATGGTGCTCCTCCACACGTCGCTACATGTGTTTGACAGGTGCTGCAACAGAACTTTGGTGGTAGAGTCATCTCCCGTAAATTTGCAGTTTCGTGTCCACCACGATCCCCCGACCTCACTCCGATAAATTTCTGGTTCTTTTGTTATCTGAAATCTAAGGAGTTCACACCAAATCTGCGAGATTTGTCAGAATTGAAAGATGCCATAAAACGTGAAGTTATACAGATTCCCCCTGCAATGTTAAGGTCGTCATTGCTGTCAACAATCTCCCGCATGCAATGCATTATCGTCTTCTAAGGTGTGCATGTTGAAAACTTGTAATTCCAATAAAAGTCTTTTCCCCTCTCCTCTCTTGTGTTGTCATTGGTCCTTAACAGTGATCCTCTTTGCAAATGTTTTACGCCGCCAATTTTTATCATGCGTGTATGGTTCCAACGCCATTTATGGTTTTTCAATGCGCTGATCAATTTGTGTAGGAAAAAAGTGGGTGTTGCCATTTGAAAATTTCGAAAATTTTTCATTGTAACCGTAACAGTGAGAGCTCAATTGTTTGAAATCATCACAATCTCGAACGCATACCTTCAAATAACAGTATTCGAATTTTCCTTTCGATTGGTTCAGCGGATAGGCCACTAGGGGTTCATATATCTGTGGAGTTTTTTTAATGACCACCCTGTATATAAAAAATTAAACAATTTTAATAGAGACAAATTAGCAATCTTACAACAACTCTATATAATCACATACGTTGACAAAGTGACTACCAAGTTTGCTTTCACTTGTATTGAATTGTACAAAAAATTGCTTTATGAGTGTTATAATGAGAATAACAATTACAAAGAATTGCATTTTTCACGATGTGAAATTGAAAATCGCATTAAGGCCGAGTATAAAAAGATCGGTTATAATGTTGAAAATATACGTTTCCCATACTTAACTCTTATTCCTAAATTGCACAAAGATCCCGTAAAATTTAGGCCAATAACCGATGGTTTTAAATCGTACTTGACAATAGCTAATCAAAAACTTTTGGAAATTCTAAGGAAGTGGTTGCAAAAATGAAGTGCCAAAGAGTATATTTTATGAAGAATAGCGTGGAAGCTATGAAGAAAATCAATGAAGTACGTAACAAATTGTAATTTAAAAGTTTTGATTTTTGTGACTTGTTCAATAATATCACCGTTAATGATTTATTCGTCATCATTATGGATATATACGAAAAATATGATATTGCGTCAAGAATAACTAGGTGCAGATAGAAGACATTGGTGGAGCTGGTTTTATTAGAAACCATTCTGTTTAATGGTAACACTTTTTACATGCAAATACATGGTATTCCCATGGATGGTGATTGTTCTTCAATATTAGCCTATATATATCTACATAAATACGAAGAAAGACCACACATTCTGAATGATATAGTTTATATAAGATTCGTCGATGATATTCTGCGTGTCAGCGAGTATCGAGATTTTCATTCAGATTTCAACTTTTACCCCACCAGCTTAAAATTAATTGAAATGTTACTGAATAAGGATAATAGTCTTTGCTTTTTTGATTTGTGTATCAACAAAAACAGGGATAGAGATATTTATTATTGTCTATATGAGTGGTCCCCAACCCTCGGGACGCGGACCGGTACCGGTCCATGGATCAAATGGTACCGGACCGCTCAAGGAACATTAAATTATTTCCATTTTATTTACTATGGATATTTCTCTCGGGTTTGTGCGAGTTTCCATGGACGAGAGTTTAACCGGGAGCTGAGACGTCACCTAAAGCCGTACCGATACCGCGCATGCGCAAAATATCATGATGTCGGGACGGTTTTAGGTGGCGTCTGGAGCTGAGCGGCTGCAAGCGGCAGTGGCGTCCCAGCTTTGGTAAGGAGAAGGTGTGTATCGCTCTTCTCTCTGTTCACCGGCGCTTGGTGTACGTGTATATTGTGTTTCCCCAAATTTAACAAACAAATTAGCAAAAATGAGTACGAAACAGACGTCGTTAGAAAGTTTCCTTGGGTAAAAGAAAAGGCCCAGTGAAGAGACAGAAGAAGAGTCTTCAACATCAAAGAAACATGTAACTTTTAACAGACAATACCATGAGTCCTACTTGAAATGTGGGTTTATCGGGACAGGTGATTCCCACACACCAAAACCGATCTCTAATGAGGCAGTGAAACCTTCAAAACTGCTTCGCCACTTGTACGCCAAGCACCCTGGATTAAAAGACAAGCCCCGGGAGTACTTTGAAAGAAAAAAACGGGAACACGAAGGACAGAAGACTTTTATGAGAGCCAACCCATCAATAAAGGAGAATGCACTGAGAGCATCATATTTGGTGGCTAACCGTATTGCTAAGGCTAAAAACCCATTCACTGTCGGTGAAGAATTGCTCTTGCCCCCACTAAAGACATTTACCGTGAACTTCTAGGAGAGGCTGCTGTGGAAAAGATAGCACATGTGCCTTTGTCGTCTAGCACTGTGACTAGGCGCATTGAGGAAATAGCTAAAGACATTGAGACACAATTCTTGGAGAGGGTTAATACATCACCGTGGTACGCACTCCAGGTTGACGAATCTACAGGTATCGACAACAAAGCAATACTACTTGTTTATGTGCTATATCTATATCAGGAGGATGTGCATGAGGATTTGTTATGTGCACTATCTTTGTCAACCAACACCACAGGAGCAGAACTGTTCAAGTCACTGGATGGTTATATATCAGGACAACTAAAATGGCCCTTTTGTGTCGGCATATGCACAGACGGAGCTGCTGCCATGACCGGACGACTGTCTGGTTTAATCGCTCGAATTAAGGAGGTTGCACCTGAGAGTGAATCTACGCATTGCCTCATTCACAGGGAAATGTTGGTAAATCGACAAATGTCACATGAATTTAACAGCTTATTGATTGATATCGTTAAAGTTATTAACCACATCAAAGCACACGACCTTAACTCGCGCCTGTTTGAGCAGCTTTGTGAGGAGATGAACGCAGAGTACAGATGCCTTCTCTTATACACAGAAATAAGATGGGTATCCAGAGAAAAATCGCTAATCAGAGTATTTGAATTACGAGAGCCATTATAAAAATTCCTCTCAGAAAAGAAGTCACCGCTGCCAGCACATTTCAGTGACAAGGTATGGGTCGCAAAACTGGCTTACCTGTGTGACATATTCAGCCTGCTCAATGAACTCAATCTGTACCTTCAGGGGGAACTGACAACTGTTTTCAAGTTGGCAGACAAAGTAGCTGCATTTAAAGCCAAACTGGAGTTATGTGGACGGCGCGGGAACAAAGGCATTTTTGACATCTTTCAGACATTAGCGGGGATTTTAGGCGAGACTGAGCCTGAACATTCATTCTCCCAGTTGGTGCACGATCACCTGTCTTTGCTTTTAAAAGAGTTCGAGCGCTACTTCCCAACCACAAAAGACCCACGAACTGGTAAGGAATGGATCCGCCACCAATTTGTCAATAAATCAAGCGAATGTAATATGTATGTGCAAGAAGAAGATCAACTGCTGGAGATTGCAACTGACGACGGCCTTAAAACTACGTTCGAGACAACAACTCTGCCGGTGTTCTGGATTAAAGTCATGGCGGAATACCCTGAGATTGCCACCACAGCACTTAAATCCTTATTGCCATTTCCGACAACCTATCTGTGTGAAACGGGGTTTTCTGCAGTGAGAGCAACTAAAACAAAACAACGGAATAAACTGGGCATAAGCAACACACTTCGGGTGTCATTGTCTCCTATTACCCCCAGATGGAACCGTCTCGTTGCAAAGAAACAAGCTCAGGGTTCTCATTGATTTAGCGTTCTAGTGAGTTAAAATGTTAAATCACTTTATATTCATTTTTTGGTGTAACTGTATTTTATTTTGAAGGCATGTTTAAATACAATTAAATTAAAATTATTAAATCAAAACAGTCTAAAATAAACAATCAACGTCCCCCCCCCCTCAGCGTGCCGCGGTAAAATTATCAAACGTTGACCGGTCAGCGGCGATAAAAAGTTTGGGGAGCACTGGTCTATATGACAAAAGGAATGCTTTTGGTTTTGCTATCAATTACATACATTTGTAATGTCGAGATTCGATCTCGCATTATTTTTGTGTAAAATGTATAAATTTAAATAATATATATCTGATCATCTAACATTATATGCAGCTTTTAAATATCTTAATTCTGCTTTGAAACCCCTCTTGTCATTTTATGTAATTTACATTTTAGAACATTTATAATTCTGACAATCGCAATCTGAATCCTTTTTAAAGTATTGTTTAAAACGTGAAAGCATTGGAGAGTTATTTCTTCCGTTGAGTTCGAGGTCACCGTTTCACATCGTAATTATTTTAGGAATGTTGCTATGAATTATTTAAGACGAAGTAAAAAAAATGAATACTTATGGCAATGATTGTCACAACATCATCATGAATTATATGAATTTAGCTACGAAACAAGAATATCCAGTTGGATTTTTAATCGATATCGTTTGCAGTTTTTTTAAAAATAACTGCAACTGTGGAGCTGTATAAGTACATCGTTAAATAGCGATCAAATGAGGATATAATATTTTACAGATCGTCAAACTTTGATGATTGTAAACATTGATGGGTTTTTGTTTGTGATATTAGGGTTTCAAAGTGATTTTACAGTATTTTAAATTATTTTAAGTCCTTTGATATTTGGATACCTTTTTATTGTAAACGTTTTTTTTAGACTCTCGTGACTTTGTGTTAGTTTGTGATGTTTTTGTTTTTATTTGTGTTGTATTTGGGTGTTTCTGATTTTTAACTTCATTTTGACATCATGTCGTTTGTGGTTTCATTACATTATATTTTGAAGCTTGATTGTCTTTCTTTATATGGAATGGTACCGGCTACCGGGAGTTTTGCCATGACGCAAAGTTTGCTTTAACCGGGGAGTGGGGGGTCGCACACCCCCGGTCAACTTTTGGTACTTTCCTTTCTGTTTCATATGTTCCTTTTTATGGAGTATATTTTAATCACCTTTGTATGGCTGATTTGACCCCAAAAGTGTGATTTATGGTATTATTCTTATTATGGTATTTCCTGTTTTACATGTTATATATATATATATATATTTATAAATATATATATATATATATATATATATATATATATATATATATATATGATGCGATTAAGTCAATTAGCATAGGGATAGTTACTAGCCCAGTCACAAGAGAAACTCACCAACAGCAACTTTCTCATACAAGAACAAATTTCAATTACGATTATAGCATGTAACTTTTAACTTTAAAGAGCTAGGAAAAATCCTCCGATTGATACCATACTTGACAATGCACATCCTGTGGGGTGTAACTTTACTCCTGACAGGGGCCAATGACGTCACCAACAAAAAATTTGCATTGCAGTTATTTTTTTCAACAATGTTTAAAACTATTGAGGCTGAGCCATAAATAAATCATTTTATGAGTGATTATGTCAAACTTTGTCTTATGCCGCCATGTTAAAAAATATAAGAAATTTCGAATGCATTTCGAAGTTGTAGCTTGAATTTAAAAAAATCTTTTTAGTTCTAGATTTTTTTATAATAAAGCAAAATGTAAAGTTTCTTGAAAATCCATTAATATTTGTAGCCGCTACCGTGTACACAAGAAATCGATCACGAACATACAGTCATACAGATATGTGAAAATCCTTCCACAAGTAGTCAAAACGTGTTCACGAGGTCTTAAAACATATATTGGTATCAAAATCTCGAATATCAATATTTTCGTGAAAACAATACTTCGTCTATACTATAATAATAAGTATTATAGTAAGTATTGTGATAAAGTAATAAATTCATCAAAATCAATCGCGTGGTCCAGTACATAAGTAACAAGCATTATTGAAATATCTAGCTTCTAATATTAGTTGCTATAATATAAAATCACGAAACTGTCATATCAATATTACAAAAAAAATCTGATGTGGGCAGCACATGACTTTCTTATATAATGCAATGAATTTACTACTTTTACAGCAAAAAAATAGCTTATTCTCTTAGTAGATATTTACATTCTTCTCAAGATATTGAATTTTCGTCAATGAGTCGTCATTTTCATTGATTTGGCGAGATTTTCGTTAATTTGGCAACATTTTAAAAAGTCGCCAAGTTGGCGACACAAATCTCGCCAAGCGTTATGGAAGGAGAAATAAGTTATTCTTATAGTAGGTAAATGAATATTGGCTTTTAAATAAAAAAGTATTATTCAAAGTATATTTTCTTATGAATGGAAATAGCTAAATACACGAAAATGATGTCACCCAATTTATCGTATGATATCATATATGAAAAGTGAACATGTTTCTCAACAGTTAATATATTTATTTTTTAATTTACGGGATTTTTTAAAAATTTATTTGAATAGTTCATGTTATCGTTCTAAAATTTATGTCAATTGTTTTTTAGTGAAAAATTACCTGAGAAATGTCTATTTGTGTAATGTTATTAGAGGTTTTGATTTTTTCACGATTTTTTTCAAAATTTCACTCGAATGTTTAGCGGGGTTCTAAACATTCGATTGCAATTTAAAACACTAGACTTCCAGCATTAACGGATTGTGATTTTGTACCAAATTTCATTCGAATCGCTCCATTCGTTCGTGAGATATCGTCTCCACAGACTCACTGGCACACACACACACAGACATCAGCACAAAAATGTTTGATTCTTGATCAGGGATGCTTGAAACGTGTTCTCCCATAGAAAACTCGAATTCGAATTTTCGACCCCGTCGCAATACTTCCTTATACATTATGTATATAAGGAAAGTAAAAAAATTCATAAGCATATGTCTGTTTCATACATGAAAAACCTATAATTCTATAAATAAGGGATATATATTTATTGTACATTTTTACGCCTAATTTATCCGTACTACATTGCAACTTTCAGCAAAGAACTTCCACATTAATTAGCTGACCAAGAAAAATATTTGTCTGGGAGTTTGAGCAAGAATGTGATGGAACGTGGAATTTGCTATTTTTCTACCCTAGAGACTTCAATTAATGTCTCACATCCTTGATTTAGGCCAGTCCTCTTGATACTAGTTATACGGTTGTATATTCTTCTTAATGCGGTTTAATTCTGGAGGAGAACTATCATATATTTTTCTGCTTTTTATTACAAATATTTGTTTCCGAGTAAGTTATTTTATTAAAAAGGAGAAGATTTTCAGCTTTAAGTAATTAAAAAAATAAAAAATCTGATGTGGACAACACATGACAATCCTTATATAATGCAATGAATTTACTACTTTTACAGCTAAAAAAACGTTATTCTTATAGTAGATGCTTATATTCTTTCCATGATATTGAATTTTCTTCAATTAGTCGTCAATTTCATTGATTTAGCGCCATTTTTACGAATTTGGAGAGATTTTTGTTAATTTGGCAACAATTAAAAATGTCGCTAAGTTGGCGACATTCCGCCAAATTCGTCGCCAAAATCTCGCCAAGCGTTATGGACGAAGAAATAAGTTATTCTTATAACAGATAAATGACTATAGACGTTCAAATACAAAAGTATTACTCAAAGTGTCTTTCTTCATAAATGGAACGCGCTAGATCCACGAGAATGATGTCACCAAATTTATGGCATGGTATTACAGATGAAAAGTGAACATGTTTCTCAAAAGGAAATATTTTTATTTTTTACTTTATATAATTTTTTGATACTTTTTTTGAAAAATGTGCAATATCTAGAGGACGGTTCATGTTAGCGTTCTAAAATCTATGCCATTCTTTTTCTAAGAAAAAATTACATAAGAAATATCTATTTGCGTAACTTTATTAGCGGTTTTGATTTTTTGACGATTCTTTCAAAATTTCATTCGAAAATTTAGGGAGGTTTTGAACATTCGGTTGCGTATAAAAACAATAGGCTTCCAGTGTTTACGGATTGTGATTTTTGTACCAAATTTCGTTCGAATCGGTCCATTCTTTCGTCAATTATCGTCTCCACAGGCTCACTGACACACACACCCACACACACACACATACTTTCACACACACACAGACATACTTTCAAACACACACACACAAACACCACTTCAAAAATATTTAATTCGTGATCAGGGATGCTTGAAAGTGCTCTCCCGTCGGAAACTCGAATTCGAATTTTCGACCCAGTCACAATACTTTCCTTATACATTATGTATATAAGGAAAGTAATAAGAATTCATAAAAAAATATGTGAACCTGTTAAATAATTAATAACTTATGAAACTCAATATGAGGAATATTTGAAATTTAATTACTTTTTCCTAGTTGATATGTTTTCCAAACATTTATCAATTATATGATCGTTTGATTACATATTGACACGTCTGTACACATTCCAATGGCGATAATAAAAAGAAACATTGCAACATTTGTTTCAGATTTGAAACTTTAGGTGAGATGACATTATTTCCATTATCTTATTATTTTGGATTAATCTCTATTACTTTCAGATGTCTTTCTATTATAGGAGAATAGCTTCGAAATAGTTTTGCTTATTGAACTATTTTCTATATATCGTGCTATTTTGCAGAATTAATGTTTGTTTTAATCCGGTAAATCCTTCAAGTCCTGAATTCATAAATATACGTGTATATGCTAAATAACTAATGACTTGTGATCAATAATTTCGATATTTTAAAATTTTAAATGTTTCTTAGTTTACAAGATATAGTACACGCAAATCAACTTTAGGTCGTCCACCGCCATTATTCTGGAGTCACCGCCGACACTTTTTTTTCTGTTTTAATCTTTCTGTTTAATATTTTTTTTTAATTTTAAACAGTATTAATTTTTTTTCTGTTTAATATCCTTTCCAAGATATTGAATTTTCGACAATTAGTAGTAATTTTCATTGATTTAGCGTTATTTCTATTCATTTGGCGAGATTTTCGTTAATTTGGCAACATTTCAAAAAGTCGCCAAGTTGACGAAATTCCGCCAAATTCGTCGCCAAAATCTCGCCAAGCGTTATGGACGAAGAAATAAGTTGTTCTTAAAGCAGATAAATGACAATTGGCGTTCAAATACAAAAGTATTACACAAAGTATATTTTTTCATGAATGGAAAGAGCTAGATCCACGAGAATAATGACACCCAATTTATCGCATGGTATTACATATGAAAAGTGAACATGTTTCTCAATAGGAAATATATATTTTTTTCATTTTATATGACTTTTTGATAATTTTTTTGAAAAATGTGCAATATCTCGAGAACGGTTCATATTAGCCTTCTAAAATTTATGTCAATCGTTTTCTAATGAAAAATTACATAAGAAATGTCTATTTGCGTAACTTTATTAGTGGTTTTGATTTTTTGACGATTTTTTCAAAATTTTATTCGAAATTTTAGGGGGGGGGGGGTTGAACATTCGATTACGTATAAAAACAATAGACTTCCAGTGTTTACGAATTGTGATTTTTGCACCAAATTTGGTTCGAATCGGTCCATTTCTTCGTCAGTTATCGTCTCCACAGACTCACTTCTTCTTCTTCGATCCAGACCGTCCGACCTACCAGAAAGGTGTACCACAGACTCACTGACACACACACACACACACAGACATCGCTTCAAAAATGTTTGATTCGTAATCAGGGATGTTTGAAACGTGCTCTCCCGTCGTAAACTCAATTTCGAATTTTCGACCCCGTCACAATACTTTCCTTATACATTATGTATATAAGGAAAGTAAAAACGATATCTCAAGAAAATCGAGTGCTAGCATTCTAAATACTTATTTCTAAATCCGTTTACACGAAAAGTACTTATGAAATAGCTGTTTATTTAACAAATATCAGCATAACTTATAGCATTGTTTATGGTTTTTGAAAAAAAAATATTGAAAAGTTATTATTTCCGTGGTATTTTCACATTAAAAGTAATTACAACTTTGACATTTATTCGTTGAAATAATCTCAGCCAAATTCATCAATAGCAGCGTGATTCGTCTCTGCTGACATACATACTTAAATAATCGGCCTTAAAATGTTTTATTTATATTCAAGGATGCTAAATATATATATATATATATATATATATATATATATATATATATATATATATATATATATAAATATATATATATATATATATATATATATATATATATAAATATATAAATATATATATATATATATTTTAATATATATATATATTTATATATATATATATATATATATATATATATATATATATATATATATATATATATATAATTATATATTTAAATATATATATATATATATATATATATATATATATATATATATATATATATATATATATATATATATATATATATATATATATATATATATATATATATATATATATATATATATATTTATATATTAAGCCTGTGTTATGTCCGATTATATGGCGACATTTCGAGGCATTTGCTAATTCGTATGCTGGCATTCGAGAATGTGCCATGGCCTAGTAGCTAGCTATTAGTCGGGACTAAGAGTTCACAATCGCTCTTCCGCCAACTCTTTTGGCAATATGAAGGCAATTGCCTCTTCTTTCTTTGCAATTTTGTCATATATTGTGTATCTTGAAGTTAGCAGCTATACTTCGCAATTTTATTAATTACTCTTTACATTATTACAATTTTAGCAACATAATTTCTTCTTCCATTTGGATATTATATATATATATATATATATATATATATATATATATATATATATATATATATATATATATATATATATATATACATCGAAATCCAATAGCACTGATCTTAAAAATTTTCTTTTGATTTTGATCCTGATCCTAAAACTTACCTTCTGATTTTAACCCTGATCTAAAATTTATCTTTTGCTTTTGACCCTGATCCTAAAACTTATCTTTTTATTTTAATCCTGATCCTAAAACTTATCTTTCGATTTACAATCTGCCTTAGGGAAAGTAAATAGAAGCTCTCTAAAAATGGAACTGTCTTGTATGATGTATTGTTTGAAATGCAATGCTTGTTGAGATCAGAAGAAACGGTTTAAGTATCAAGAAGCATAATATTGCTTGAGTTTAAAATTCCTCTGCATATAAGATACTTCCATTTAAGTGACATTTCATGCAGAATGATTTATGCAGAATACAGTTTATTTGTTGTCCTATTACGTGAAGTCGAGCAGTGTCAGAAACTTTAGACTGTTTTCTTAAGAACCTCCATAAGGCTATACATATTTTACGTTATGTGGATTATAAGTATGATGTCGTACGGCATGCACGACATTTCGTAATTCAAATTACGGAGGCCAACCTAGCTAATGAGCTAGTTAAATGCTGCAGAAGGAGCCAATGGCAATACAAACATAAATAAGCAGCGCATCCCCTTCGTCATTTCAACGAATCAACAACGACACTACAATCTGAAAAGAAAAAGGTTTGAGAGAATGTTCTAGAACTTTCCACAGATGCAATTTCGACAGCGTCCTAGACGCACCTGAGTTTTTTTAGTCGACGTAAAACTTTCGAACGGGTCAGCATCATGTTTTTGGTTGTGTGAAAAGTGTCTGTAGATTGTGAGCAATAGAATGGTAGCGTGTGCAAGTACGAGAAGTGCAACGATGTTCCTACATCATTGAGATGGCACGAATATGCACGTAACAAAGAGTAGAGGTAACCGATTTTCAATTGTCACTATTAGCACGGAAGGCACACCTTTAACGATTATTAAGATAATTAACTACCAGTTCGTATGAGTAGATCATATGAACGAGTTCGTAAATATTGAACTATAAGAATTATTCTTCATAGATTGTTTAAAGGAAACTGTTATTTAAGAAATTTAAGTCAATGTTTTTTATGTGTGTAAATATATATTAATGTAATATTGTTAGTATTATGTGTCTTTAAATAATTGATTTAATCATAATATAATTACTCCAGATTATAATAGATATCTATTAAGTAAAATATTAAAATAAATTGAGCAATTAAGTATGTGTGTTTCTTTATGTTTTGTGTGTTCGTAGTCCGAGCTTGAGAACCGGGAGCTTACATGCTCCACCCTTAGTGGCGGCATCATAGGTACGTCCTATACTGGTAATTTTTGATAAGGACAATTTTACCTTATGACATGATGTCGCTGCGCGAATTGGTGCCGTATGTGGTCAAGCTCGGAGAGAATTAATTTTCAAAAGAGAAAGTAAAAAAAAAATATATAAGTAAAAGGCAAAATTAAATTTAATAATAAGTTTGAATATAATATTAAATTTAATAATGAGTTTGAATATAATAGTAAATTTAATAATGAGTTTGAATATAAAAGTGAATTTAATAATAAGTGGAATTTAATATTGAATTTAACAATGAATTTAATAATGAGATATAACTCAGTAGAATGATAAGAAAATGCATGAAAATGATAATTTAAATATGTATTATATGAGTGTATATATATATATGTATGTATTAGCATAAATATTTAAAATAGAGTCAGAATTGTATGACAGTGTAGCAAATCATGGCGCCGAATAAAACTAGGCAAACAAATAAAAGAGCGAGGCAAGATCCGCCGATTAATGTAAATAGCAGTATAACAGATAATTCGGCTGTAGCAAATAACGCGATCCAGATACAGATGCCAGCAAATCAAGCGCAACAAAATACATCGTTGCCAATTATGCAGATGTTGCCATCATTTGATGGACAAAAAGACAACAAAGTGCATTTTTTTATAATGCAATTCAATGAAATATCGGATCTAACAGCATGGTCTGAACAAGAGAAAGTAATAATTGTGAAATCTAGATTAAGAGGAAAGGCTCAACAATTTTTGGCAGAGAATATTGCTCTACAAAAGGAAAAATCATATGAAAAATTCATGGAGTTATTAAAAAACAAATTTGAAAGGAAACAAACATTAGTGCAAAAACACAACAATTTTAACAATCTGAAACATTTACCAAATATGACAATTAAGGAACTTGCACAAGAAATCGAAAACCAGGCGATAATTTTTCTAGAAGTAGATGAAACAATGGACGCAAATGTAAAAAAAATTACAGAGAAAATTAAACTCACCAAATTTTTACAGATAGTCAGAGAAGATTTAAGAACAGAAATAAAAAAAAATGACCCGAAAACCTTTGACGAAGCAGTGAAAATAGCTGAGGTGATAGAATCCGCATTGGAGGAAGATAGTGATTGTATAAATAGTATTGAAATAGAAAATAAAATAATTGAGAATGTAGAAATAAATCATGCAAAAACTGAAAATAATGCAGAAAAGCCGCCACAGAAATTCTGTATAGCGTGCGGTCGCAACAATCACTGGATGTCAGAATGTTTTACGCTACAAAAAGTACAAAATAATTTAAAAAGGGCATTCACAAATGAAAACAGCAGTCAAGAAACTACCAATTTTCAACAAAGACCCACGATTCAAAATAATTATGCACACTATAGTAGGGCGAATTTCAGAAGAGGTAATTTCATAAATAACCGGGGAATACGGCGGCGTGCAGGAAATAACAGACAATTTCAAAGTAATAACAGAAGATCATATCAGAATAATGGACCACATTATGAAAGCAATCATAGGCAATATCAGAATAATGAATATTTAAACTAAGAAAGGGACCTCGAAATAAAAGACAAACAGAAAGTTATAAGGCATCAAATAAGGATTCGAGATCCCATAAAATTGCAAGCAAAATTAATAAGGATGCACAAAATTTAAATGAACATCTACTGAATTCAACATATGGACAGAGTGACGCATTGCCAATGATTAACATTAATTTAGAAAATATAAAAACAGTGGCTCTCATAGATAGTGGCGCAAGTGTCACTTTATTATCAGATAACATTTTTCAAAAAATCAAAAATAAAATTAAAATTAACTATTTATCTAGACAAGTAAAAATACAGACTATGACCAAAGAAAACATTCAATTTTCAAAATGCATCAGCTTTAGCTTTAAAATTGAAAACAAAAGATGAAAAAATTCTTTTTTCATAACTAAACAATTAAACAACACACCCTATGAAATAATCTTAGGATTTGATTTTCTCAAAAATCATCATGCCATAATTGACACAAATAAATTAATATTAAAGTTTGTCAAAGAATCCATATCTATACCATTTCAAGACAAAAATAAAAAAAAAGCACAGCAACCAGAAAATAATAATACAAGAGTTGAACATATTCAATGCTTAAATGCAAGCTTAGCGCATAAAATTAAATTACTACCTAAAGAAACAAAATCAATAAAATTAAAATTAAATGAAAACCATTTTGAGGATAAGGAGGTATTGTTAAATATTACAAATTCATTAAAAGATTTACACGCTGAGCATTCTTTACATTATGTAAATAATAGAAAATTTATTTCTACTCTTTTAACAAACAAAACAGAAGAAGAGATTCAGCTAAATAAAAATATGATATTTGGTACTGTAACACCGCAGTTTGAAATTTATGAAGAGAAACATGATACTGATAAAATTTTACAGATTAACAATATCGAAAGCTTAAATGATCCACAAAAAATGGACATTTCAGCGTTACGAAAAGCGGAATTAACACCGCAAGATTTTAAACTAGATCACTTACAAGAAAATGAAAAACATATATTGCTAAAATTACTGTTACAAAATTATGATGTATTTTCGAAATCATACAAAACGCTGGGAATGACGGAAGAAATAGTACCGGAATTTAATTTACTACACCAATACCCAATTCAGTGTAAACCTTATCCCTTGCCAAAAATGTTAAAACCTGTACTCGAAAGTGAGATAAAACAATTGTGTGAAGCTGGAATTATAGAAAAATCTACAAGTAATTATGCGTTCCCATGCTTATTGATAAAGAAGAAAGCCAGTATTAATAGTAATAATGCCAATAAAGAACAAAAATATCGTTTAGCCGTAGATTACAGGCTACTTAATCAAATTACTGAATTACTGCCCGTAAATATTGGTAAAATTAGCGACATTCTGCACAACATCGCAGGCCACAAATTATATACTGTAATTGATTTAAAAGCCGCGTTTTTTCAGATAAAAATCAAACCTGAATATGGGTCGATACTCACATTCGTAACGAAGGAAGCCGCCTATAGCCCTAATAGAATGCCTTTTGGCGCAAAAAACTCATCAGCCTATTTCTCATTACTAATGATGAAATGCTTAGGAGATTTAAAAGATCAGAAAATTGAATTTTATTTAGATGATATTGTAATTGCCGCAAATTCATTCGAGAAAATGTTGGAGAAATTAAAAACGGTATTTTCGAGATTAGCTAAATTTGGTTTAACCATTGACCCTTCAAAATTACAAATGTGTAAAGAGAACATTAAATTTCTAGGATTTAAAATAAGTAAGGAAGGCATAACACCTTCAGATGATAATGTACAAAAAATAACGAATTTCCCTGTGCCAACGACAGTAAAAAAAGTAAAATCATTTTTAGGTTTATGTAATTATTTTAGGCAGATCATACCAAATTTTTCTGAACTATGCAATCCATTAATTGAATTAACAAAGAAAGATAAAAAATTTATATGGACGGAGAAATGCGATGAAGCGTTTGTAACATTGCAAAACGCGATTTTATCGAAACCGGTAGTCAAGGCAGCTGATATGTCAAAGCCGTTCTTTTTGTCAACTGATTGTTCAAAAGTAGCCGCGTCAGGAATTTTACTTCAATCAGTGAATGGAAATTTTCATCCTATCGAGTATTATAGCAGGAAACTTTCAGACAGTGAAAAGAAATATCCGAGCATGAAACTAGAATTGCTAGCAATTCACGACGCTATAATACATTTCAAAGATTTTTTATATGGTACGCATTTTACGGTGTTTACTGATTCTAAAGCGTTAACGCACTTTATTAATTTGGAAAATCAAAATTCTGATTTAATCGCAAGATGGTTATTAAATTTACAACAATATTCATTTGACATCAAATACATTAAAGGACAAGATAATCCCAGTGATTTTATGTCACGCCAAATTTTTTCTGAACAAACTAAGACTAAATTAATAAATAACATTATTGCTAATGACAGCGCTATAACAATAGCCAAAATTTTAGAAGAGCAAGCAAAAGATAGAGAGATAAAGAAAATTATTAACGGACTAAATGCAAAATGTAAACAGCCAAAATATGTAAATAAATACTATAAAGATGTAAATACGGGTTTAATTATGATAAAGACTGCTAGAAATATCAGAAATCCTATGCAAAACGACAGAATTCTAATACCTCACAGTCTAAAATTCGCAGTTATTGAGTTAGCTCATACACCACATTTTGGAGTAGAAAAAACATATCAAATTCTGAATAGAAAGTTTTACTGGAAAGGAGCATACAGTGATGTAAAGAATTTTTGCGCATCATGTGATGCATGTTTATGTTACAAAAATAAGGCTATAAGACCTATGCCATTACAACATGTGCCACGTCCATGTAAACAAAATCACACGGTGGCATTAGACATTGTAGGGAAGCTACCGAGAAGTAACGGACAGCACGAGTACATCATAACGATGATAGACCATTACTCGAGATTCCTGGAGGCAGTACCCGTGAGAAATATTACAACTGCGAGTGTATTACAGGTCCTAACGAATTGGATTTCACAAAATGGCGTTCCTATGTGGCTGCTGACCGATAATGATCGGCAACTGAAAAGCGAGGAATTTAAAAATTTCGCAGAGCAACATGGTATAAAATTGAAATATACTTCAATTTACAAACCCAGCTCAAATGCAATTTTAGAAAGAAGCCACTTGGGAATAAAAAATTCTTTGGCAGCAATGGCTGACCAAACATTTAATTGGCACAAAGTCTTGCCATATGTCAAATTATTTCATAATGCGACACCCAGCGCAAATATAGACCACAGTCCCGCTATTTTGTTTCTTACCAGAGATTTGAAATTACCCGGAGAAAATAATCTGGAAATAGCGGACCCGGATGACAGTCCGAATCTAACTAAAACTGAATATGATAATGACGTCAGTGAAGCACTTACTTTAGCGGAAAAAATTAATAGATATACAAAACGAAAACAAATTCAAGCCCAAAGTCGCCAAGAAAGAATTTTTAAAAGAGTTAGACAGCAGAAATTATTAAAAGGACAAATTGTGTACTTAAAAAACCTCAGACCCACCACAGCATTACAAAAAAAATTTCAAGGGCCATATCGCATCGTAAAGGTGATCCGTAACAATAATTACGCTATCACACCTATGAACGATCCAAATAAAAAATGGATAGTTGTTCACGCGAATAAATTATATAAAGCAGAGCCGCGTAAAAAGTATTTACAAAGTAAACAAACACGGCGAACTGTTGACAGAAGTCAATCGCATGTAAACAAAGAATATAACGCCAATAATCCAAATGATGGGAGTACTAGACGTTATAATCTAAGGACACGCAAAAAATAGTATTCGAAAGCAAAATAATATAAAAAGTAAAAAAAAAAATTTAAAATTGTCTGCTAAATTAAGTGGAAAAATTAAAATATTATAGAGCAGAAATAAATAGTAAGTGTATGCAAATAAATGCAGCACAAGGTGTAGAGCCAGTGAATTCAAAAATAAAATTTGGAAAAGTTTTACAGTATGTGTAATATTATACAAGAATGTTAAAATTAATTCAAATGATATTCTGCAAAATAAATTTTTTGGTATTCTACAATAGTTATTGAATATTTTAGAAGTTGTTCTGCAATAATTGGTTTTTACGATTCTACAATAAAATTAAAATTAATTGGAAAGCATTCTACAAGATGTGTAGCAGTCTATAATGATTTTTAAATTAAATTAGATGGTATTATAAAATATATTAGTTTCCTACAATATTTTGAAATTAAATTGGAAAGCATTTTGAAATAATTTTGGTAGTATACAAATAGATATTTTTGGTTAATGTAAAGAAAATGAATATAATTATAATAATAGAAAATTTATGTAGATAAAGCAACTTTCAAAATTAAGTGATAAATAAGTAAATAGACAACAAGTGTGTTACAAATAGCATAGTGCCACAATATGTGCAAAACATAGGGCAGCAAAAGTATATGGTTATTTTAGTATGTATTGTGTATTGTATATTATGTATGGTATATTGTGAAAACTGTAGTGTTGAGGAAAAGTGTGTAGTAGTGAAGACTTAGTGTGAGGATAGGCATGATAGTTATCCAAAATGCACGGTAGTCAACAAAATCGCAAAATTAAATAAAACTTCAAAAAAAATTGTCTGGAGGAAGGCAAGTCCAGCGGATAGGAATTTTTAAATCATGGATTTTTCTGCAACAACAGCAACAAAAAAAGAACAGTAGGAAAGTTTATCAGCGGGTTGACTGGTTAGCAGTAATGTTGTCAATAAGTATCAACGTGTACAACGTAAAAGTATTAGCGCCAGCCCATTTTATTAAAATTATCAGCGTTTCATCAAGTAGCAGTACAGCAAAATTAAAAAGTTCTAGATTCCCGTCCCTTTTATGCAAGTAGATATTAAATAAATGAACGGACAATGATAAAAGATAAATAATTTATATGAAAATATAAGTAAAATAAATAAATTTAATCTTAGAAAATATAAGTAAAGTAAATAATTCAGTGGACGTAAAAAAAAAAAAAAATAAAAATAAATAAAAGATATCTGAAGTATAAATAATATGTAATACAATGATGATTTCAGAAAATTAAAATGTTTGAGAACAAAAAAAAAACGGAGACTCGGAAAATTTTGAAGTGAAAGAAAATAGTAAATAAATGTTTTTTCCCTTCCAAACAAAATAAAAATTAGTCTACGTTATAAAAATGGACATTGTCAAATACTATGTAAGTGGGGATAAGAGCAGGGAGATTCACACATACGAACTCGTACGGCAGTTATTTTGTAAAATAAATATGAGGATTTTGTAAATATGAGGATAAAACAAAAATATAGGTAATAAATAAACATTTATGTATAGATACATAACTTATATATAGAGCAATAAATATCAGAAAAAATATGTAGAAGTGATAAATAATACATACAATACCCCTCAATGTTCTAAAATAAAATAAACTAACATGTGTTGTAAGAAAGAGAGAGAGAGAAATAAATAAATTTTACGTACTTTCAATTTGTATTACTTGTACGGTGACTGATGAATTAAGGGTAGAAGTGTCGTAATAGGGAGTTGACAATTCAAGAATCTTGATGGTCATGTGTCTTTATTGATAACAGATGATGAATGGCTGTAGAGGTCAACGAGGAAGTGGCAAATTTTGTTTCCAATGGTAACATGCTGATGAAGTATATGCACTGTTTCCTTTTCTTGTACGGGTCTTGAAAAAAATTGTATAACATAATTAATAAAATGCGAAATAAAGTCATGGAACATGGTAAAATCAACTACAGGATATTCAAAATCATAAAATTATTAATTAATAGTTTATAAAAAGCTGACAGAATAAAAGCAAAATCATAAATAAATAAATAAATAAATGTGTGAAGTCAAAATAAACACTCACAGCTGATGTAAATAATAATTAGTAAATTAATAGATATATATTGCATAAATAGTGTATACAGACCTTTTACGAAAACACGCAATCTAAAAAAAACAAAATAAAAGTTAATTACATAAATGGATTAATAAACTTGAAGAAGTAGGATTAATGTCCCATCCTTCACATATGGAGCGATCCCTATATATGGAGCGTAACAGCTCCATATATAGACAGTGTACGGCGAAAGCTAGTCACCTTTAAAGTAAATATCCAGGCTAAAAATAAATATCGGAGAAAATCTCCCATGCATAGTACGAGAATAATACAAAAAAAGTTCTATTGTAAGCATACAATCAATGTATCAAAATTTAAAATTATAATTGCAGGCAATTATAGTTACTTAAAAATACCGGCCGGTATATAAAAAATAAAATACATTAGGAAAACACATTGATTTGTATGTAAATGATAAATGATTGAGTATTATTAATAAACTATAGCATTAATTAAGCATCACTGGAAATAGAAATAAATAACAGATAAAATTAAATATGAAAGAATTAGATTTAAATAAATAAATATGTAAAGTTATGCTGAAACGGGAACATAAAGTCAGTTATATCAGTAACATAACAAAAGCATGGTATATTCATAATACTACACATAAAATAATATATCACGCGTTGTTGCAACAAGGGATAAATAAATCCAATAAATTAAAAGTACATGAAATCAAAATAATAATTCAACAGTCAGATCTGTGTTAAGGTTATAAGATAATAATAATAAAAAATATATATATATATTAAATTAAATAGAATTAATAACAACATATGTAAAATAAATATATAATATGATACACATAAAATATAATTGTAATTAAATTCCTTAAAAGGATACACGTAAAACCTCTCACTTCAATGTGAGCGTAAGCCGTCAAGATCGGACAGTCTGAAAAGCCCGCGCTTGTGAAGAATATACCGCCAAAATCGCAAACGATAACGATTATTTGGGCAGAACAGGAGATTGAAAGTTGCAATCTTATGTAACGTTCCGTGCTTCGGGGGGTCGGGGCGCAGAAAATCGCCATGCATGACCGATTGTTCGCAGTTGCCGTGGAAACGCGTAGGAGAAGAGAGGAAAGCTACGGGTCAAGCGAAATCTTTTCTTTTTTTCTTTTTCTCCCCTTCCGCCAGCGCAGTTGTTTCACACTAAGGGGCAGCCGAAGAGGAAATTTAAAGGCATACTTGTTATTGTGGAGATGCAGTATTTTGGAGTAGCGAAATGAGTATATAGATTTGATATTTTAAATGCCGAGACGTAATATGATATAATTATGATGTGCAAAATACCCATGATTGATACACGCTTAAACAGTTATATAACATGTATGTGTATTACAAATAAGAAATATATACAGCTAAAAAATTGTGTAAAAAAAAAATTATTTACGTATGTGAAGATAAGATATCAAGGTAATGATTTGCGTATATTTTAATGTAATGTTGTGAACGTGTATATAAATTGAAATGAAAAATAACATGTTCTGCAGTCGAACTCTATAATAGACTATAAGTAGAAACATTATAACAATACAGCTATTGAAGTACCAGGTCTGTGAAAATGATATCACAGAACAATGATTATTATCACAGAACAATGTATTTTATACAGAACATTATTCAGTATTATAATGACTATGTGGTTCAAATCAATAGTGTGCCTTCCCACAGATAATAGTGTGCCTTCCAGGTGACAATTATGTGTCTTCCGTGCTGGTAAGATACTTCCAATGTGACAATATTGTGTTTCTGTACGGTGATAAACATTTTAGTGACATATATCTTTGCAGTGTATCAGACAAGGGTACCTCAATATGTTTCTAGTGCTTCAGTACAACAGTGCATCAAGTTCTTATAGATGTATCAGTGGGACACGATACTAGTGACTTCCTGTGACAATTTTTCTCAGTGCATATGCTTTGTACCGTATTCTAGATTTAATCTCATGCAGAGGGGGATAAATGTCGTACGGCATGCACGACATTTCGTAATTCAAATTACGGAGGCCAACCTAGCTAATGAGCTATTTAAATGCTGCAGAAGGAGCCAATGGCAATACAAACATAAATAAGCAGCGCATCCCCTTCGTCACTTCAACGAATCAACAACGACACTACAATCTGAAAAGAAAAAGGTTTGAGAGAATGTTCTAGAACTTTCCACAGATGCAATTGCGACAGCGTCCTAGACGCACCTGAGTTTTTTTAGTCGACGTAAAACTTTCGAACGGGTCAGCATCATGTTTTTGGTTGTGTGAAAAGTGTCTGTAGATTGTGAGCAATAGAATGGTAGCGTGTGCAAGTACGAGAAGTGCAACGATGTTCCTACATCATTGAGATGGCACGAATATGCACGTAACAAAGAGTAGAGGTAACCGATTTTCAATTGTCACTATTAGCACGGAAGGCACACCTTTAACGATTATTAAGATAATTAACTACCAGTTCGTATGAGTAGATCATATGAACGAGTTCGTAAATATTGAACTATAAGAATTATTCTTCATAGATTGTTTAAAGGAAACTGTTATTTAAGAAATTTAAGTCAATGTTTTTTATGTGTGTAAATATATATTAATGTAATATTGTTAGTATTATGTGTCTTTAAATAATTGATTTAATCATAATATAATTACTCCTGATTATAATAGATATCTATTAAGTAAAATATTAAAATAAATTGAGCAATTAAGTATGTGTGTTTCTTTATGTTTTGTGTGTTCGTAGTCCGAGCTTGAGAACCGGGAGCTTACATGCTCCACCCTTAGTGGCGGCATCATAGGTACGTCCTATACTGGTAATTTTTGATAAGGACAATTTTACCTTATGACATATGACTATTCATCTTTATAAAACGAAATAGCAATGTATGAGACGTAGCACTAGAATTTGAGTAGTGTCTTTTATATATTCTAAAAAAGCATATCGCTGTACATTTTCTAAATTTCACTCAATATACATTCAAATCTATTAGATCTATGAGCCTCATACAAGTGTAATATATCGTATTAAATATCATAAATAATTTATAATATATTAAATATGGATTACTATAGAATATTACATAGAAAGTAGATATAAGTTTCAGAATATTGAATGAAAATAGTATGAAAGTAGAAATGTCCAAATTATTCCTGGAAGGGCGGAAGTAGGGTCCACTTTAAATATACAGGGTTCGGAAAATTCCTTAAGCACCATCAATAATTAATGTAGGTAAATGTCTATAATGGCACAGTACCCGTTTACTCTGCCTGTTACAAAGTCACTTTGCCTGATAGAATTAAAATGTTTTATGTAACCAGTACATGATTTCGCCTGTTTTACAGTGGAAAAATGATCCACTATAAGAAATACGGCACAATGTTTTTACTTTCCCTGCAATACATGGTAATGTATAGGGAAAGTATTGGAATCACTCCGCAAATCGCAACTCGAGTTTTCGACAGATCTACACGTTTTAGGACCTCTAGAATACGAAAAAACTATTTTCAGCCCGACGTCTGTGTGGGTATGTCTATATGTGTGTCTGTCGGTGTATCTGTCTGTGCAATGTATGCATCAACTCTATCACAAAAACTAATGGCCCACATTTCGTAACATTTGGTAGGTAAGTGACTTGTGTATGGCTCTTGTACTAAGTAGTTTTTGGTACAATTCGAGATAAAAGAACCTTTCTTTTTTCGCGAAATGGCCTACAAAAATATCTTGTATCCAGTTTAGCTAAACAAAGAAATTGGTCAAATTTCACAAAATTTGAAAGATAAGTCACCGGAGGGATATCCTGCTACTGATTAGATTTTTATACGATTCGGACCGCAAAAATCGCCAAAATCTAAAATAAAAGATTGCGTACGTTTAAATGTATCAATTAAATGCTTGTTTTATAAGCAATTTTTGACAAGGGAAATAATAAGATCAACCCCATTACTCTAGAGCTAACCGTTCTCCAGATATTTAAACTGTTTCGTATTTTTAATACGCCGCCATTGAAAGAAATGTCCATTACCAAATGAATTACCAAATTACAAAATAGAAACAAATATCGAATTAAAAGTGAAAATTCACTGTCATTTTGTGCACTTAAACTCAATTTAATGAATTATTAAAGAAATAAAGAGACTATTTTGAGTCTGAAGAGAAAGTCATGCGCTGTCCACATCAGACTTTTAATGTTAAATTGTACATTTAGCTCTTTTCCGGATGGCAGCATGTGAAACTATTTCGGAGTACATAATTAACTTATGATTCATGCAACACTAAATTGCAAATTATTAATGTTGATAACATTCGCAATAAGAAATATTGTCTATATCCCAATAAAAATATCGCAATAAGAAATATTAAAAAAATACAATGATTAATTCATCTATTTAGCGTCATTTTCGATAATTTAAAGCCAGTTTAGCAATTTAAACCATGAATATTCCGTGAATATTCTTCATATTTTTTTCGGTCTGAATGCAGTAGATTCATTGTATTATGTAGCAAAAGTCATGTGCTGCGTACATCAAATTTTTCTAATCATGACGTCATTATTTTATTCTGAGTATTTGCTATAACATAAAATAAAAACTTTATATATATATATAATACTTTACTGCATAATACATAATACATTGTTTGAAATGCAATATCTGCAGAGATCAAAAGAAGAAAACACAAGTAACAAGAAGTAAAATAGACAATATTATCAGAGCTTAAAGTTCCTGTGAATATGATTCTTTCATTTAAGTGCCATTTGATACATAATCATTTATTCAGATTCCACTTTCTTTGTGGTCCGTTAACATGAAACCGAGAAGTGTCAGAACTGCCGACTCATTTCTTAAGAACCCCTATAAAATGTATTCTTACATAATGCATATTTTAGGTAGGGCGGAATCATAAGCATAAATATTCATCTGTCTGAAAATAAATGCAGTGTATATACTACTTGCATTGGAATTTAAGCAGTGTGTTCATAAGTTTTGAAAGAATATTGGTGTACATTTTCTGAATTTTAAACTTTAACTGAAATGCATGCAAATACTTCAGACATGTATGTACCATATAAATACTATTTATTTTACTAAAGAAACTTTCATATAAATGTTATATCATATTAAATATGGATTATACTATAGGATACGGAAATGAAACTCATGTTTGTAAAATTTGCAACACCATGAATCTTGAATATGTATCAATTCCAAATTTGGGTGTTATATGCAGATGATCAAAATTCCAGATATATTCCTAAAATATATCTCTAAAACATAAAAGAAACATAAAAACATAAAATACTATAAATTTGTCACAACTATACTTAGGTTGGAAAACCTTGCAACACCATGAAGGAGTCCCGCGATTGAGCTGAAACTTACAGTAAATGCAAATTAGTGTGTGCTTTGCAAATGATCAGAATTTAAGAGTCGCCGACATGTATGCTTGAGGTGAGCAGCGCCCTATAGACTGCTTGTTCAGCCGCATAAATAGAGAGCTGTTGCGGGACGTTGAAAATAGTATATGCTTGTCTGCCAGCAGTAAACGTTTCATGCAGTACACATTTACAATGACAGAGGGAGCCAAATGAGCAAGTTACGGAGTTTAAACAGGGATGATTAAGAGGCTTCCGTGGAGGTTTTATACTTATAGTTCAGTTGGGGGTCCAATGCGGCGACAGTGATACAAGTGTAGAATCAGTGGATTGAAAAGAACTGGACGAATCGTAAATATTGCAGTTCACGTCAGCACGGGATGATAGACATCTCACCCGCATGGCAGTGATGAACCGTACAGCTTCATCTCGACAGTTGGCAGAATGTTGGAACATTGCTACTACAGGGGTTGTTGTTGAGACCCAGACCGTCCGACCACCTACCAGAAAGGTGTAAGGTAACCGTTTGGATGGCGCTACTACAGGGGTGTCATTGTCTGCTCTAACAACTAGTCGGCGTCTGATGCGCCGTGGACAACGCGGAAAAATTCCTTCGTACAGGATTTCCCTGACACAAAACCACCGACGTCTTCGGCTGCAATGGGCTCATTAACATAGACACTGGCGTGCCGATTGGCAACAAGTCATCTTTTCAGATAAATCGCGCTTTAACTTGGGGTACAGTGATGGCTGCATCCATATTAGACGATACAGCGATGAACGCCACTTTCAGGATTGCGTTATCCAATGTCTTACTGCATGAATGCGAAGCGTGATTGTCTGGGAGCGCTATTGGGTATCTTGGACGATTTCAGTTGCTAATATTTGTTGATAATCTCAATAGCAATTAGTAAATCAGAGAAGTTATGCAACCTGAAGTTGACTCCTTCCTTCAACGCATTCTTGGAGATGTATTTCAATAGTGCAATGCCCGTCACCATGTTGCTAGGAATGTTTAAGTCTTATTTTCAGCACAACAGATGCAGCTTCTCCTTTGGACAACCTATTCACCGGACATGTCGCCTATTGAGCATGTCTAGAATTTCGCCGGTCGGCGTCTCACTCGTGACACTCGTTCCGTCGCTAATATAGCTGAACTTTGGGGTTCGAAAAGAAGCAATCTGGAATGCGCTTCCTTAGGTACAAATTAAGAATATGTTTGATTCGATGCCACGTCGTATAGAAACACTTACTGTAGCGCGTAGTGGCTTCAGTAAATACTGATTTTCGTAAATTTAATTTTTCATTTGTATCAATGCCAGTCGTTTGTGGAATAAATTTCATTTAATTCTGCTGATTCCTTCATGTTGTAATTTTTACAAAGAGGAGTATATATATATATATATATATATATATATATTTGTGGATAGAAACTATAGATTATATAATATATATATTGCAGATTTAATACACTATGGGATTTTATAAGTATATGGGTGTATATATTGGGGGAATATTATTGTATGGGATCAGATTAAAAATAAGATGAACTATATTATTGTATGTAAGTTTGTTTTATTATAATACAAGATTCGATATATAATCATTTATTCATATTTTAGCTTCTTTGTTGCTTATTAATTTCAGGCCGGTGAGCGTCATAACTTCCGAATCTTTTATTAAGAGCCCTATCAAATGTATTCTTAAATTAGGTTGTGCAGTATCATACGAAAGAATAACCATCTCCTTGTAAATAAAGGATAATGCGTATTTTGTAACTTAAGTAGTGTTCTCACAAATGTTAAAAGAATATCAATGTACAATTGTTAAAGAATATCAGTGTAAGGTGAAACACCCAACCGCAATTGCACAGTTTAAGTCACGGAACAAATCTGAAGATATCATATGATGGGGATTAATGTCTTATATTAATATTTAAAATTTGAATAAAGAGCCATTTCCATAGTTATTTTAGCACCAACTCTTGATGCAAGATCCATTGATCATTACATCTTCGGATTCACTGAAAACGGTTATGCAGATTAAAAATATATGCAAAAAAGACCCAAAATTAACGGATATAATCATTAAAAAAAATTTAGCGTGGGTCTAAAAATTGCACTCTGCAGCAGACAGACGAATTCCGATCTAATTTCCCTTGAATATTTTGTAATTAATGGCAGAATATCTATGACGACGAAATCTTTAAAACATTTATATTTGTAGAAAACATTAAGTCTTATCGAATGATATGTTGCGTTTTGTTCTGTGATGTGAACTGTGATGTTGCATTTTGTGGTTGCGCTTGTTGTTGCGTTTGTGATGTTGCACTTAGATGAAGATGATGTAAATTGCGTAATTGCTGTTCGATGAGCCATCGTTGCCTGGACATTAAAGCAGGTGTAAATGGAATTTTTCATTCTAAAAAATAAATCCGTAATGATTTTCCGTCGAAAACTCAAATTCGAATTTTCAACCTCGTCATACTTCTTTCTTTATACATCGTACTACGTATATAGGATAAATACATTTTCTTTTCGAAATCTAATGCTGTTAAATTTTAAAGCTTTCTCTGACCGACTCTCGTGGTACGCATTAGGTCACTTACGTTTGTGGATAGACATATTTGGGCCAAATGCCATTCAATTTTCTGTTTTTTGTCACAATATATCGGCGTCCGCAGACTCCCGTGCAATAAAAATATCCACAGGAATATAAAAAAATAAACATCCTTGATATAACTATTGATACTTATTCAGGGATGCTCATAACGTGAAAATCTATCCAGATCCGAAAGTTGAACTTTCTTCCCCATACTACTTTCTATTTAAAAACACACTGAATTGTAAAAGAAAATTAAAATTTGAGTGTGTAACAAGATCTATATTATGACTACAGTAGATTGCTATTTTTCTAAAACATACTAATATAATTCATAAAAATATGAGTTTATAAGTCACTGTTCAAAATTGCTTAAGATAAACAATTTCTATGTTACAACACAAATACGATTTACAGCTAATAATTGACAATTTAAAAGATTTAATTTTATTGGCACTGACATAATTAAATAGTGTATTATATGTTTCACAGAATTTAATGTCAGGTTCTGAATAACCGAAAAACGCCGTTTTATTTTCAGAATGATTTAAATTAAAATTGTCAGAATAGAACATATGTTGCATGTTATAAAATCGTGTTAAATACATGCTAAATACTACATTGAACTTTAAATTGGCTGAATCCAGAGGCTTAAGTAAATAAGTGTTCCTCAAAAGCAAATTTAAATGTGATCTCTCCTTTGAAAGTAATGTTTTTAATTTTTTTATAATAGTCAGGTACTTCATAGTAGAATCAGTTGCCTAATTAGCGGCCTAAGCGTGAATAATTTCGATGTCATCAGACATCGCCCCGGTAAACCATATAGGGGCAGATTACATCACGTTCTTCAGCCATATTGTGTAGATTGGAATCCAGTGGCTTGCCGTCCACAGTGTCCATCCCCTCCGTCTCAAGACCCATTACCCCTTTAAAAGGACTTTCGGACCTAAGGATTTTTGTACCAATACCCTGTGTAAATACAGGGGTAGATGGGGGCTGTGGTGGGGATCAAACTCGGGTCCTCCTAGAGCAATCGTCTCTCCAGAATGAGACTATACCCATTTTAAATTGAACAAGAAAGATCAATCATGCTTAAAGCATTGATTAAGAAACACTTTCAACTTCAATGCAATTTTATTTAAAATAGTCGAAAATGCAATACATTCCTCGGTAATATTTAAAAACTTATCACAATACTACATTAATTTATTATATTTGAAAACTTAAACCTTCATTGAAAAAAATGAACTTCATTCAAATGACAGCATTGAAATATAAATTGCCTGGTTTAAATATATCTAAAATGCGATACATTCCACGGCAATATTTTTAAAACTATCATAATACTACGATAATTTATTATATTTGAAAACTTCATCGAAAACAACTGAAATTAATTCAAATGACGTCATAGAAAAAATAACACGCCTGGACCTCTCTATAAAAACGGGATTTCATTCATAAGTTTCTCCCATTCATTTCATTCATCACAATACTATAATAATTTATTTTATTTAAAAATTAAGACCATGGAGCTACAAGTAATTAAACTCTATGCTTTAAACTTCATCGTAAAAAATCGTCCTTCTCTTTATAAAATCAATTAATATTTCATTCATATCAGCCATGCAGACTCCATGGACTAAATTATTTTGTGTTAAAGAAATACAGCAATTCTAATACAACTCATTCTACATATTATGCTGTTTACATTTTACATAAGTGAAAAATAGGCTTCGCTGTAGAAATAATCAAATTTGGATGAGCATTTAAACTCAAATATATTATATTTGCGTTGTTTCAGTATGTACATGCACTGAATTTAAGCAAATAAAGTAGTTTTAGGTCGGATACAACACTCAATATGAATTAAAAAGAACTTAAAAAATCACGATTTTGAAACAGGATGGATGCCATATATCATTTTGAAGTGGGTCATGTGATCTTTACATATCATGGTCACGTGATCGTTTCATATAAGAGGTGTAATTATTATTTTAATTTTTATTTAAAAAACTACTGAATATATTTCGCTGAATTTTTTTTATATATTGTATGGAACAATTTGAATATTACCAAAATTTTTGAAGCAATTTGTGAATTTTAAATGCGCTTAAAAAATGTTTGAAAAATTAGGTCCCATAGGGCTCAATGTATTTCATTTTTTCAACCCGGGTTCAATCCAAAACTAATTAGGTGATATTATTCATTTATATTCCTATAGGTCGTACAGACCGTATGGACAACATACTAAAATTTCATTTTGATTAAGTAATTTTTGCGGCAGTTATCGTGCTAACGGACAGACAGACAGACAGACAGAATGAACAAAGTTATAAACACTTTTGAACTTTGTTGTAAAGTGTTAAAAAGTAAAACGATATTTGTTAATGCAGATGGAGACATGTATCTAAAAATTTTACCAACACACTATAAAAGAAATTTGTGTGTGTGTGTGTGTGTGTTGTGTGTGTTGTGTGTGTGTGTGTGTGAAAGTATGTGTGTGTGTGTGTCAGTCGAGACGATAACTGACGAACGAATGGACCGATTCGAACCAAATTTGGTACAAAAATCACAATCTGTAAACACTGGAAGTCTATTGTTTTTATACGCAATCGAATGTTCAGAACACCCCTAAATTTTCGAATGAAATTTTGAGAAAATCAGCAAAAAATCAAAACCAATAATAAAGTTACGTAAATAGACATTTCTTATGTAATTTTTCATTAGAAAACGATTGACATAAATTTTAGAAAGCTAACATGAACCGTTCTCGAGATATTGCACATTTTTCAAAAAAATTATCATAAAGTCATATAAAATAGAAAAAACAAATATTTCCTATTGAGAAACATGTTCACTTTTCATATATAATATCATGCGATAAATTGGGTGACATCATTCTCGTGGATCTAGCTCGTTCCATTCATAAAAAAAAAATACTTTGAGTATTACTTTTGCATTTGAACGCCAATTTATCTGCTGTAAGAATAACTTATTTCTTCGTCTATAGCGCGTGGCGAGATTTTGGCGACGAAATTGGCGGAATGTCGCCAACTTGGCGACTTTTTGAAATGTTGCCAAATTAACGAAAATCTCGCCAAATGGATAAAAATGACGCTAAATCAATGAAAATGACGACTAATTGTGGAAAATTCAATATCTAATAAGTTATATAATATATAAATATATAATAATAGTTATATAATATATGTCGAAAATTCAATATCTAATAAGTTATATATATATATATATATATGTATAACTTATTTCTTCGTCCATAACGCTTGGCGAGATTTTGGCGACGAAATTGGCGGAATGTCGCGAAATTGGCGACTTTTTGAAATGTTGCCAAATTACCGAAAATCTCGCCAAATGGATAAAAATGACGATAAATCAATGAAAATGACGACTAATTGTCGAAAATTCAATAAGGAAAGGATATTAGTAATCGAAAGTGTATTAGTATCTACTAGAAGAAAAACCTATTTATTTTACTGTAAAAGTAGTAAATTCATTTCATTATATAAGGAAAGTCATGTGTTGCCCACATCAGATTTTTTTTTTTACTGTAAAAGTAGTAAATTCATTGCATTATATAAGGAAAGTCATATCCTGCCCACACCAGATTTTTATACATATTGAAGTATGTTCGTAAATTAAGTTTTCCTTATATTCTATATAGAGTTGTGTTGTGAACTCGCGAGTATAGTGATAATTGCGTACACTGCGATGTTTTCCTTGCATAACCCTCCATATATATCTTTGCAATGATACTTAACTTACTTAATATGAAAAGTAAGTTATTGGTCATTGACTACAATATTTAGTTTTTAATATTATATTATTTATTTAGATACAATTCAAAGATTATAACACCACATTTACAAATAATATTTTACACAAAAATAAAACTTAATCTTTTTTAACACTAAACCTGACATGACCGGTCAAATGACTGATTGTAAACTATTGATTAGAAAATTCGCATATAATGTTATCGCTTTTTCTCACTTGACTTCATAACTCTTTTTTTATTAAATGTATGCAATCAATTTTTCAATATTAATTTTTCTTCTTCTTGTGTTTATATGATAAAGATACATAGTCTGCCGTCATTTACCACCGCCGATCATTTAACCCGTAGAAAAATTTATTGCCTTATGAGGTTATCGGGCCAGAAAATGTGATGTACATGCATATTCCACATATTTTCCTCAGTTTCCTGCTGAACATTTTTGCAAGGACTGTTACGTAGTAAGTTCAATTTAAAATAATTGTGTATTAGAATTTCAATAAAGTGCGTAAAATTTCAAGTTGCAATAAAAGTTGACAAAAAACTAAAAAGTATTACTAGTTTTAGTTTATATTTTGTTTTTACAGAGTTACTCCATTTCTAATCTTCACCCTGAAAAAGTGTCGAAACATTCTAGACACACTAAGTTCATAGAAGAAATAAATAACATAAACGAAGAGTTTTCGGAAATTGATGAAGATGAACGTTCTGAAAGTGAAGATATATTATTTGAAAATAATAATGATCTTTTAGATGCGGAGTGTGATTCTACAGATACCGTCGACGTAGAGGAGAATATTGTGATTATAATAGAGGACGAAAAAGTATGAGATTGCTCAAGTTCTGTAGATCAGAATGAAGAAATTAGTAGTATATTTCGATTAATGGCATTGTTTGTGAAGAAATATAAATAGGTGCTACACCTGGGAGAGCAGCAGTTAAAATTTTTAGGGGATAGTCAGGGCCAACGGGATATGCAAACTTAATATTATAAAGTGTAAAGTGAAGACTGCATTTTCGTTGATGATTTACCACCGTATTTTGAAACATATAAGAACATGCACAATAGAAGGAGCAAATCGAGTTTTAGGAAGCGAATGGAGTATATTACATTAAAGTTATTTTGTTTCATATTTCCTTATTAAATCAATATTACCTGCATTCAATCAGAGAAAATAAAGTTTTTATTAAAAATCCTGTCCTTTGGCTTGTTTCGATACTAATAGATATAGAGTGTCGGTACGGTTAGTGCTAAATAGACTAAAGAGGATATGTGAGGCCAAGTAATTGTTTACCGAAACGACAAAAGTTCTGCATTTGAGTTAGTTGTTAAAGTATAGAGCTGGTTCGTACCTTTGTGTGCATTTTAAATGCTAGAAAACAAACACTTTGTGTGGCTATTGATATGCGTAACATAAAACTAGTGGGTGTACCCCATAATATTGTACAACTCCGATTCTTTCACAAATGGGCCCATACTGAATCATTTTACAAGTCTCACTGCGCATATCGAATATTTTTAAAAAATCTGCGATTTTTCAAGTCTGCACATTTTGAACACCTAATCTACACTTCTGCTGCTTGCCCTCTTTTTTTCTCAGGTATTCTTCTTAATGTTTACCTTTCTACGGGAAAACACACCTTGTCGACTACAAATGTGGTTTCGTTGATGGAGTCCCTAGTCGATCAGACTTCAACCTCCGGTATGATGATTTTATCTTACAAACATGACATTAATTGAGCAGTACATGAATTATAACATGAAACGGAGCAAACTCAGGTGCTGCCATATATGGGTGTAGGGCTTCACAAGAAAGAGTGACGAGTTTAAGGCAGGAAGCACTGCGAGAGTATGAATAAAAGTTAAGATTTCCATGATGAAAGAGTATAAAAGTTAAAATTAAAAAATAAAAAAGTTTAAAAGGATATGGAAGGATCGGAGAATTATAAAGCTCAGGGGGGATCAAAGTGAACAGCTCGCGGCAACTTTCGATGCCTCCGGGGGTCATAATCAGTAATTGTAAACAAGGTTTCACTCCTAATGGTTGGAATATTGTCAAAGAATTTGGATGAAAGCTTTTTGATGGTAGAGTTGATAGTTTTAAGATTAAAGTCATTTCTTATCACGTCTTTGCGAAGGAATCTCGGGGCTCGTCTGATAGTGCGAAGGACTCTGTTTTGCTCAATTTGAATTTTGTTGAAGTTGGTCTTGCTGGCGTAGCCCCAAACAGGGCAGGCATAAAGGAGGAGAGGGAGGATGATCGATTTATAGAGTAGGATTTTATTTTTAAGGTCGAGATGGTTGGAGTATAAAAGATGGTTTAGGGATCCGGCAAGTTTTTAGATTTTTTTGTGACATAATTAATGTGGCCGTTCCAAGTGAGGCGACTGTCTAAGTGTACATCGAGGTATTTTGCAGAGCGTCCGAAGCAGACTGGCTGATTGCAGATGATGATGGGGGGGGGGGGACCTTTTCCAAGAAAAGAAGATGGCCTGAGATTTAATTGGGTTAATTTTAATTCGCCATTTATTGTAATAAGATTCAAGGAGCGTGATGTGATATTGAAGATTGGAGTGCAAGTAGTTGACATTCTGATGTGCGGAGATGATACAAGAGTCATCTGCGTACATACAGAGGGTGGAGTGGGGCGCACGGGGATATCATTAACGAAAATATTAAAGAGGAGGGGGGCGAGAATGGACCCTTGTGGGACGCCGGCTTTGATAGGTTTTTTAGTGGAAAGGGTGTTAAGGATACGAACGTGGAAATTACGATTTAAGAGATAAGAGTTGATAATTTGAATAAGCGGGGGGGGGGGGGGTATTGATTTGAATAAGTTTAAAGATTAATCCAGTGTGCCACGTACGATCAAAAGCTTTCTCTACGTCGAGCATGAGGGCTCCAGCTGATTGTTTGTTGTGGAATGCGAAAACACAACTTATTTCAGGTCCCCTACTTTGATTGACCCCGCCTTGCCTAATCTTGAAGTAAAGAGAGGCAAGGCCAATCAAAATGGTTGCTTCCATGATAGCTTAGGTCTAGTTTGATTGGATTACCCCTATTTGACGCGAATTTTTTGGGTAAGGGCCTGGGGCGTGATTACGCCCATGTAGGCTTGTGAATATCGCAAATTGATAAATGTATGTGTCGTAAACATCGTTCAAGCAAAATGTAAAACCTGCTTCCTACTTGTCTGCACCTTTGTTCAACTGGTTTCACCCCATGGTGTATTACTTCTCTAACAGCATTTATTTTCACAGTGACGAAAGATTTACGTCCCACTGTGACTATGGGACGCTTCAGAACGTCTCGGCAATGTCATATTGAGGTCACGGCGAAGTCATTTTGGTCATTTTCATGGTCCTTTGTGACGTCGCATATTAACTTGTTTGCGACGTCATTGTAATTGCCATTGTAATGCCGTCACATTGGCACGTGTTAATTAAATTGTGGAAGCGTTACAGAATATAGTCACAATGAAGTTACAAAGTTACTAATACATAACGTCGCATAGAAGTCCCAGATATGATGTCACATTGTGATCCAGGTGTCACGTGAATACAACGCCATTTGATCTCACAAATTTATTTATAGTTTTTTATTTCAATGAGAAAAATATGGTTGAGTTACATTTCACGTACATAAATCTATTATTGGGTATTCTCAATCAAATTGTTGAAAAAGAATACTATAATCAATTGATTTCCAGCTTAAATTACCTGAAAATGTTGAAGGGCGCCATATAGTGATTGGACATGAAATACTGCTTTCATGAAATACTGTAGACATGAAATACTACAATTTACATGTGAACAGAACTATAAAATGCTCAGGCTTTTTTATGTTTCAATTTGAAACGTTTTATGATATTCAAAATTTACAATTGTAGATGCCACGTTTTGTGGCCACTAGCTACTTTGTCATCTTGAAGTGTGGGTAGAAATGGCTAACATATTATAAATTGTATTTTGAATAATTTACATGCTTAATTGAATTGCCATCTGAGTTCTGTTTACACAAATATGCTTTGGCAGCCACTGAGCTAAATGTTGTTTGCTTCAGTTAAAGATTTTCAAAATACGAATGAATAAATTATCAATTAATTTAATTTTCTTATGCTCAATATTTTAGATACCTATACGCAGACAGGGTCTGGATCATAATTGGTACATACCATGATACCGGATATGTACCGTGTATATACCGGGAATGTACCCAAATTGATAGTCGTTGACTGCGTTAAGCAATTACTGGTCGTGGAAAAATACTGGTAGCTGCGCAGGACACTGGTCATCTGTCAAAGAGTTAAATTGTAAACTTGCACTTTAAAGAAGCAAAAATACTACTATATTAATTACTCGTATGTATCACAAGTGAGCCTGAAGAATAAAAACACCTCGTTGAATTTGCTAAAGTAACGAGATCGAAGTTAGTAAAAATTTTGAATTCAGGAAATTTATTTTTGTTAATACAGATTTCATCTTTCGTAAGCCAAGCAGGCAAAATACTTATTTATTTGTTTTACTCAGTTCAAAATTTAAACATTAATTTGTTAAAGTAACGTGCAAATATAATGCAAAGAAGTATTATTCGTTAATTATTAAAGTTTAATAATGCGAAAATGAACAATGAATAATTTACCCTCGCATTTAATAATTACTTTAATGACAAAGATGTAAAGTCTGCATATTTCAGACTTTTATATCTATTGAATTAATTTACTTACAATATTTTTGTCGTTTAAGACCGAATGTTTAAGAGCTTAATCTCAATTTCTAGTTACTTTCCTTATCTATATAATAAAAGGCAATGTCTGTGTGTGTGTTTGTCTTATACACTATACGTTTTGACCGGCCGTCCAACTAGTTACTCTAAGTCCTCTGGACGAGTCGGACGGTCTGGGTCTTTAACACTATACGTTTTGAGACCGCGAGTCGGAGAGCTACGAAATTTGGCAATCGGAGACCTGGGAGGGGGGGGGGAGTTGACACGTGGAAACCGATATTTATAATTTTAATTATTTTTTTGTTATTTAATGTTTTATGCGATTTCGACGTTTTTTGCCCTTTTTTCTCCACGATCTTGTCGTCGTAGAAAAAAGTACGTCTTATAAGACGTACTTTAAGATGTACTTGTTTTGTACGTCTTATAAGACGTGTAATAAAAACCTTCTATCAAATTTAGACTTAGTTTTTGTTTGAAACTATTTACCGTTTTTTTCTTTAATTTTCAAATTTTTATTTTCCGGAGCTGTATTAAAACGCGAATAGTGAATAAGCGGATCCGACTGCATTTCAAATTTGCGTTACAATTTGATTTCGCTATATTTTTGCTTGACGCAGCTTACTTTACAACATATAAATTCACAAAAACTTTCAACTAATGATACATCATTATAAAGTATACGGATGGTCTAATAACTTAAGTTGCATTTAATACACGCTTAAATCTCTTATCTACTGTAGAAATACAGCAATCTCAATTTACTTCATACTATATTGTGAGTCAGAAAAATTATTGATTAAAGCTCAACGAACATTTTGGAAATGTTCCAAAAAGCAAAAACTAAAGATCAAACAGAAAAGGAATTTTCAGAATTTTTTTTTAACTTTTGTCAAAGGTTCAAGAGTCAATGAAAGCTTTAATGAGTACGAACTATTTAATTGGGTATTCGAGCAAATTGTTTTTATATCAAATAAAAAGTAAAATTGGTTTAATTTCGTTCCTACGTTAATTGAAACTCTTTCTATAGTAATATTTTTATTTCCCCGTGTTATAAACAATTTTTGAAAAAATCAAATTACCGTTCATTCGAAACTAAAGCGACATTTTTACCCATATATTTCACATTTTTATATGACTTGAATTTAGAGCTTTAGAAAAAGTGCGATTGGCTTTCCTTGTATTTAATTATTGTATAAAAATGTGATGCTTGTATCACAGATTCTTTTTTCTTCTTCTTGGATTACTTCAATGTAATTTCATTTATCGCTTAAAATTGTAATAAATTCTTCAGACGGAAACTAAATCACATATGCTTGATTTTATTTTAAAATAATCCTTTAATTAAAGACTTTGCAAGTCTTAAAAGGTGGCCAACTCTTCAAAATCTAGAAAAATAAATAAACGAAATTATCTTTAGTATCACATGGGGAAAGTTTTAGTCGTTAATAAAACGATAATTTAATTTTTGCAGTGAAGCATTTCATCATTTCATTCCATGTATACCCATTTTTTGCATATCCTTTTAAAAATATGACCTATTTCATTTCTCTGATATGTATGAAAATGTTTTCAACAGAAGTTTAATGCACAAGATACCAAACGACTAACTTTCATGGAAATTTAATGGTTTTTTAGTCTATATATATATATATAGGTTATTGTTAAGGTATATATAGGTTATTGTAAAATATGAAATCCGTTATTTCATAGAATACCCAGTTATTTCATGAAATAACTGATCAAGTCAGTTAAAGTGCAAAACCCACTTGTATTCTACGGTTTAACTAGTTATTTCATCGGATAACGATTTACATACACACCGTTAAAGTGTAAAATAACCGAGTAAATATAGTTTCGAATTCAAAAGGCTGTAAAGTCGGAACGACTGGTCAGATATTTTTGTAATTAACGACAATTTGCTGAAATTAATGCAGGGTGATTATAATTAACGTTGCGATTTTAAAAGGCTGTAAAGTAAGAACCACTAGTCAGAATGACCTGAAATTTAACATGAGTATACGTAAAGCAATGGGATTTTGTTTGGCGAAGGAAAAAAATTCTTCAAAAATGTACCGATAGACGGCGCTGCATTTACCAAACACAGCGTATTGTTAGCCGAAAGAAACCAATAGTCAAATAAAGAAAACGATAATTTAATCAACATAATTTAATAATTGATTGAAACATCACGAAAACATGAAACGAACACCTACGATATACGCAAGAAATGTTCAATATGCTGTCCACCGTGCTCGGCTACGTGTTGGAAGCGCAAAACAACAGATCGAAGTGTATCAGAGGTGTGGATGTGGTGAGTAATGCGTGCTTTTAAGTCAGCTAATTTCACAATCTGACCACTGTACACCACATTCTTGAAGTGCCCCCTCAGCCAGAAGTCGCAAGGATTAATGTCAGTTGAACGTGGCGGCCAGACTGTTGGGAAAATGAGGCTGACAATCCTGTCATTTCCGAAATGGATATTCAGAAGTTGCTCCACTGGTGTTGCAATGTGCTGAGGAGCGCCATTTTGCATGGAAGTTGTGATTTCCAGAGAACTGCATGTGCTCCCCGTTTTTATCACAACTGTAATGTGCAGTGCGCATGCTCAGTCTTAATTAGCATACCTCCAGCTTAGAGTTGTGTTTCCGCTCGCAACCTATAGCGACTTATTTTTTCGTTTTTCGACAAGCAAATTCCATGTTGGATGCGTATATTGCTATCTGTCGGTACATTTTTGAAGTATTTTTTTCACCAAATAAAATCCCATTGCTTCACGTATACTCAGGTCAAATATCAGGTCATTCTGACCGGTAGTTCTTACTTTACAGCGTTTTAAAATCGCAACTTTAATTATAATCACCCTGTATATACAGATTACTGTAACCGAACATTTTTTGCACCAGACTCTCAGAACATCAACAAGAAACATATATACCGTTCACCCCTACTGCTTTTATGAACTCTTCCAGATCGTGGGGGGGGGGGGGGGGAGGAGCCTTGTTTAGTAGACCGTCTAGTGTGTTGTGCAACAGTTGGCGTGTTGGCGCCAGTTCATTCCAATTAGTATAATTCAGTCAAATTGTTTCTTTCACACTTTAACTGTCTATCATTATTTAATTTATAGTATAACTAGATAAAGTGTTGAATTATTAATTTATTACGCACTTTAACTAACTTGATCAGTTATTTCATGAAATAACTAGGTATTCTATGGAATAACTGAATTATACACTTTAACGGTAACATGCACATGATTTGTAATAAACTGCTCGCAGTAGAAGTGTAATGTATAAGGGTCCGAACTGCCACATATCATGAAAATTAAATGGTTTCGGTGATATTGAATATACCCATACAATTTGAATCAAAATATTTTCAGCAGAAAGCCAATACATAAGAAACCAAACTGATAAATTTTATAAACAGATGGTTTCTGAGCTCGTGTACATACATGCATTTGTATCAAACTGTTTATTCTCAGCCTAAGAGAAATGGGTAAAACACATTGCTAAATTTCATGAAAATCGAATGGTTTTCTGCACTCGTCAGTTTACACATTCATTGGTATCAAACTGTTTCCAGCAAAATATAATGCATAATAATCGGACGGTTTGTGATCTGGTATATATACATATACTTTTCAGCAGAAGAATGGTGCATAGGAGACCAAAATGCTAAATTGCAAGAAAAGCGTTGGTTTTTGGTCTTGTATGTATACATAAATTTGTATACATACAAGAATGTATAGACGCCAATCAATACATAAATATATTCTTAATAGAAAGGAGGTAGATAAGAGATCAAATACCATTTATGAAATTAGATGGTTAGTGAGTGTGTATACATACATTTGTACCACTAACTTCATAGCAGAACAATGATGCATTTGAGTCCAGACTAGACTCTAATGCATCATTGCATATAGCTCTGGCATTATCCGGTCGATTTTCATGAAACCCGGATAATGTCTGAGCTAGTGTGAATAAATCAATTGTTGTCAGAAGAAGGTTATTGCATACCGGACTCAACTTATAATTTCAAGAAAAGCGGATATGTTTTGAGTTAGAGTGTGTGCCTAAGTTCGTATCAAACTATTCTCAGTAGAAGAGTTATGTAAGAAATCAAACTGGCAACTGTTTTTGTTTGAACTAATATGTATGCAAACATTGCGACAAACACGAGACATGCCGTTCAAAACATACGTAATCGGTATTCTAGAGTGACCAAAACTTATATATCTATAAAAATCTGGAAATTGTATTTTCGACCCACATCTCTTATACAAAAGGATAGGTGCCAATCAGTATTAAAAATAGCTGAGACAATATATTTTACCTACAGTAAAACACTAAACGCTCAAGAAATCACCTACCTTTTATTGTCGAGCTGCAAAAACGACGAGATTTGAAACTGTGCTGAGCACGCAGGATCCAGTGACGTCCAAGGACATTTAATGACGTTGATGGCGCAAGATGAGAGTCGCAGTTAAAAAATCCATTCCCTCATGAGAGCCCGAGAACAGAATGCGGGAGTTCTTAATCCTCATGCAGTCTAATGCACAGAATGGTGTTAAAATAATTTAGTCATGGCCCGGTACGCGCAACCCTTGCCAATAGGTTTATTAAAATAAAACTAAGAACTACAAGAAAGATCAATCATGTATACAACATTGATTATGAAACACTTTCCAACTGCAACGCAATTTTAATTAAACATCTCTAAAATGCGATACCTTCAGCGGTAATATTTTTAAAATTATCTCAATACTACATTCATTTATTATATTTGAAAACATCATAGGAAGCAAATGAACTTTATTCAAATGACGTCATCGAAATGTAAATAAGATATTATCTGTGTTTGTGCAGAGGTTACACCATGATTGTATACGCTGATTGCAGGCGTATGTGGATTGTATACATAAATTGCGCTGATACTCCCGCGCATACGAATATATAAGTGGTTTAGCAGAGCCGTAGGGAAGCTATGGCAGTTGCAATATTTTTATAAATCTCTGCAGTGGTGTCGTAGTCTTACTCAAGCACAGCGTGTATTTTTACATTCTCATACTATGTATTATAGTACAGAGAAAATACTGTTTTTACGATCATTTTCGAATTTGAAATTTCGATGTCAATATATATTTTAAATCTCTTGAACATGTTTTGACTATTTTTGGAGTGATGCCTGTGATCGATTTCTTGACAGCCCCAAATATTAACGAATTTTCACGAAACTTTATATTCGGCTTTGATACCAAGAAATGTAGAACTAGATATGATTTTATTTTATTTTAAACGAAAACTTTGAATTTTATTCGAAATTTTATACATTTTTAACATTGCCGGCCGCTCACTTTGCTGCCCATGCCCTCGGGTGAGTCAGGCGGCCTGGGCTTCCCACATTTTTAACATCGTAGTATAGGACAGAATTTAACACAAACATGCATCAAAGGGTTCATTTATGGTTCAATGATCACTAGACAATAGTTTTATTCATTCTCGTGAAAAATAGCCATGATACTATTTTTCGTTTGTGACCTCATTAGGTCCTCTTGGGAGGAAGTTCCCACCCCCCGGGGAGGCAGTGTCAAGCATGGTATCAATAAAAAAAATTGTCAACCCCTTTAAAGTGAGAGGTAATGCGCTAAATTTGCAATCACTTGCACCCCCGATATCGATATTTCAAACGTTTTCATGTGAAATTTGAAAAAACAGTGGATTCTAGTATGAGAAGTCATGTACAGCCACACTCTAAGTTTTTTTCGTTTAAAACGGATGTACTGTAAACCGTCCTTTGATTTACGAGAAACCGCTTTGCATTTCGGAGTAATTTTATAAGAGGTTTATATCTTAAATGTCATACATAGCTAGATATTCCTTCTAGTTACTTAATAAAGACGGCAAATTGGGTTTAAAAGTTGAGATAATGTTTAAGCTAAAAGCTATTCTACGTTTAAGCTAATAATACTGAAATATAAAAACCTGTCAGGCATGAAACGAAGATAAAATCCCCTTGTTAATCCGTATACGAACTTCTAAAGTTACTTTGATTCTAAAACACACTTTAAACTGATCAAGCGAGGGTGATTAATATTCATGTGATGTTCACTCAAAGTAGATTGCAACTTCAAATATTCGTAAGCATTACACTTACTTGACTCTTACAAAGCTTTATGTGGGGTATTGAAGTAAAATGTTTTATTTTTACAATTTCAGCCATTTATTTAACTTGATCAGATGTTTTTGTTTGTTTGTTTGTTAGTCTCATTCGAATCTTTGAAGACCTAGCTAATCATATGCCATTCATCACAATAATGTGTTATTCGATATGTTGTTGTCTTTTGTACGAATTTCGTACCATATCCAACTAACTGGTCTTTGTACACCATAGGCATTTACGCGGTTTGGGGGAATAATTCAAGAACTGGAGTAGCTAGAAAGTCCAAAATTAGCTTAGCTGATCGTTGTATTTTCCGTCATACTTAAATTCACTGAATTTTTAATATTATCGGGCAAACCCGTCCTTGACCCGCCACATAAATATACTCTTTGTGTTTGAGGGGGGGGGATTACTTAAAAACCCGGGTAGTTAGAAAGTGCACATTTAGTTTGTCGTTGTCTTTCGTGGTATATTTATTCTTTATTTTACTTTGAACCTTACTACCACAGTCCTTTTGGGGCCCGTTATATAATGTACTCATTTTTAGGAAATAATTTGAGTACCGGATCAGCTAGAATGTTAAAATAGTGTATGTCGTCATATTTGAATCATGTAAGTTGCATATCCATTTTTCATATATTTAGAGTTCAGCTGGTCAAAAAGTATCGGAACTCAGAACGTTATTCCGTTTCCTCCCGTGTACATACTGCAGGTCGTACATACCCACAAATAATAATGTGTGCTATAAATAATTGTGCAATTAATTTGCACAAGTAGTCGTCTACATATTAAACCTTGCAATAAATTTATTTCTTCAAAGGGCAACACCACCCACCTTTTGATAACATATATATATTTTGATAACATATATTTTGATAACATTTTCCCTGTCAAAGCACTTCGCATCCATGTAAAGTTTATATAATTTACTTAAGTAGTTGGGAATGTATGGCTGCTTGAAATTTTGAGCCCCTAATGTTAAATTGATGCTGCTGATTTTCATCTATCATTTCTGAAGTATTTAGCCTATCAAATATATCAAATATATAGACCGTCCGACCTACCAGAAAGGTGTAAGGTAACCATTTGGACGGTCGGTAAGTGCCACCCATATTAGACCGGAACCCAGTGGGGGAGGCATCCACAGGGGCCGTACCCTCCTTCCCTTACCACCCTCACGGAAGGACTTGCAGACCCACATGTTTAACGTTATCGTACTCCGCATAAACACGGCGGCAGTTGTGGCAGCGTGGAAAATCAGAGCGCAAACCACGGGCTACCGCGCCCGAAATGTGCCAACAGCACGCGGTGTTCCCAGGTGGTCACCCACCCAAGTACTAACCGCGCCCGATGCTGCTTGACTTCGGTTATCTAACGAGAACCAGTGTTTTCAGCACGGTAGGGCCGTTGGAATCAGAAGATTTTGTGTGTAAAATTTTAGTTAATTTATTACAATACTTATTGAAATACAGCACAATATTCAAAATTGCATCACTTTGATGCTTTTTAGGAACAAGCCATTAATATCTGATGGAAAATACACAGAAAAATTTAAATTACAGCCCGATATAAAGTTTGGACTCTTGGCATGCGAGATTTCGACTCTTAACAAAGTTTGGACCCTTGACATGCAAAGTTTCGACTCAATGCAACGAATGGCCATGATGTTCAGAAAAGTCACTTATGGCATTTGTGTTATAAAATCGAGTGAAATGACAAATTTCTAAGTCGATTTAACTTAAAACAATGCTATGTCTGTTTCTCGTTATATAACTAGAACTTTGCGTTCAATATTATACTGGCTTTTTATATAAAATAATTTTTAATTTCGAATCTCACTCAAAAGTCGGAATCAACAACAATAAATGGTAAAATTGCAAATTAAATTAAATGCATATATTTCTTCAGTGTCCCATGAGGAATACGTAGACAAAGACTAAATTTGCATTTTTGGGATTTTATATGGTGCACAAGATATTTGGGCTAATTCACTGAAAATATAAATAATAATATAATATTTTTAATTACTTTTGAATTATGAATTTTACATAAAAGGCATAACGATGACTGCGAAGAGCATTTTTATACACATGTTATGTTTTTTTACTATGCTTAAAGGTACGCTATTCTATAAAATGTTAATGAAAGTTAGATTTGGTAATCCGCTATAAATATTTCGGCAGAATACCAACCTTGTCCACAGCTTAATACAGTGGTGCTCAAAATAATAAATCACTCACTTATTTCCATGACATTGATGGAGAAAAAGAGAGTAACACATTTAAAGTGATATTTAAAGTTTTTAGTATTGAGGAATATATTGAAGAGAAGGTATGCAGTAATGCACAAAAATTACTTACTTGTAAATGGCTATGCGTGAAATAACTAATGGTAAATGTGTGACGTTCTTATTTTATTAAATATTGTATCATAAATACAAATATGTGGTATTCTTATTTTATTCAATATTTAATAATAAAAAGTTTTGCACAATTAAAAGAAATATTTTATTAAATTTTCGAGCTAACAGAGTAATGTTTACTGTCTCAAAATAATGGCTACAGGATGATATGTGAAATTATCATATAAGGTTCAATGCACTGAAATATGATGCAACATTCGGGTTTATTACACTATGTTAAACATTTGTTTTGAAAATATTGAATTTTGCGAAGTAATCAAATTATTTTACGCACCGCAGTAGATTCTATGCCTCAACATATCCAGGAAGTTATTGACAGGAACGTCAATAACTTCTTACATTTTATTCAGTTCTTACGTCTTATTGAGTTATATATTTTCATATATATATTAGCGATTATAGTAAGTTGTATCAAATTAAATAATATTGAGCTTTGTTTTTATTAGTAGGTATCTAAAGTTTTGTCTTACAGTTAATAACTTCAAATAATTTAGGCCAAGAGCGATGAAAATGAAAAAAAATGTTAATAATGTTTAATATTTTAATGCGATGCGCTCTTGTGTGTTGTCAAATTAACAATAGTCAAAAACGTATTGTAAAATTTCTAGTTAGATCAGTTTAAGAATAATTGAAATTAAATTTTTTATGATTGATTATTCACATGCTATATTATTTAATTTACTGATTAAATGACAAACATTCACCAAACAAACAAATTCAAACTAAACTGAAACTTCTTGAAAATGATTCAGATCGTTATTGTCAGTTTTAATATACAATACTGACTGATGTCACTGAGGGGATACTTTGAGTTTATATTTATGCTAGAATACTGCAATGTAAAAGTCTACAATATGATATTACCATCCTCACAATCATCACAGAGAGGCACACGGATATATATTTATTAATTGATTGCTTAGTAAAATGTATTGATATAATTAATACACTCTAAGATAAAAAAAATCGACGCATCCCGCAAAATAATCCGATAGTAATGAAACTTTACATGCAAACACCTTTCGAACGGATATGTAAATGATCAAAAATTCGCAGCCAATGAATGAATCGTCGGAATTACGGCGCATTGACACTGAGCACCATGGTGATGTGCATAAGTTGCGAACCTCACTTTCCGGAACAAAATGTGCAATAGATTTCGATGGCGCTTGCGTACTTTGATCAGTGGCGTAGCGTCCATCCAGGCTGAAAAGCTTGAGCACTTGTTTAAAATTTAATGTAAAAAATTATTTAAACATATTTCTATAATAATTTTAAATAACTGTGCATATATATATATATATATATATATATATATATATATATATATATATATATATATATATATATATATATATATATATATATATATATATATATATTATTTAAAAAATTGTTGCCTTTTATTTGCTTAAAGTGGCACGTTTCAAAGTATTTTTCCCATTAAAATGCATATTTTAATGTTTTAGAAGCTGATATCATCCAGCCTTCGTGGTCCGTAAGGAGAAGCACGGCATTAAAACCACCAATTTATTAAACTCCTAGTTGATTAACTAACAGGGGAAGCTAGCTTATAGAAAGGTGTGTTTATTGCTTTCTTATTTGCAACCTTTATTAACAATCAATGATTGGATGTGGGACATGACGTTTCATCAAGGATGGGCAGGTGAGGGTGAATAGCGTAAGGTTAATGGATCCCATATTTCGTGTCAAACGTAATTCTATTAATTAATATTCGCAGAAAATATTCATTATTTGTAATACTAAAGTATTTAAGTCATTTTTCACGAATAACCTAAAATTTACATAAATTTAAACAATATCAAAACGAAGAAATACACCAAGAATGACTTCCATTAAACTTAAGTTTGCAAAGTAGACTTACCTCCTTATATGGGCATCAATATGGCGAAGCATCAGTTTGCGTATTTGGGAGTTTTAGAAAGAATAAATCAGATTTCCTTTTAAAAGTCCCATGTTAAACGAAAATCTCAATTAGTTAAAAAAAAGTGGTTGTTAATTTTCTAGCGAATTCTTAGCATATTGTAATTATAAGATATTTTAAGGTTTTCATAGTAAATTAATATACAATATTGTTTAAGGATATTGCTAACTACACTGATTTTCAACTGAGCCAGATTTCTGACTAATTTTCAGTGCAATTTACATGGGCGCCTGTAGAACGTTTTCTGAGAGGAACCGTTCATGACTTTATGTTTAATAAATTTTACTTTATATTATTGACTTTATATTTAATAAATTGGCTGTAAAAGATCAACTAATTTGGAATTAAGGAAACATTTAAAATGTATTTATCTTATTGTATTTTATTATTATTATGTACGTATTTACTTTACATAAATAATATTTTTTAAAATATCATGCATCATCCCGTGAATCCCTTTTTGACGTTCTTTATCATGCATCATCAAACTTCTGGATCAGAATCAATTGCATGGTCAAAAAAATTAAAATGTAAAAAGTGCAACAACTATCCCCGGTCTCCCCTACTCCGCAAAGACACATGGATAGTTTCGGGCAGAGCCGGGAATCAAACTCGTGTTTTCGAAGTGCAGTCGCTGTTCCTAGCCCGCAATACGCTCTTGAAAGTTTTTCTTAGGAAAGTCTTAATTAATTAAAGTATTGGTCAATTAAATACTAATTAATAAAATATAGCGTTGACGGTACAGGCACTTTTAATAGGTCGAACATTCTTCCAACTTTTTCGTGATTAGTTGTCAGTGGAAACGTTACAAAAATGGCCGCAGACTGAATTATTGGAGCACAGAAATCATTAAAAAACTAATATGAAGAATCGAGAGGGGGGTTACGCCCACCACGGGAATGGTGATCGTAGCGAGCGCAAACCGAGCCTCTATTATAAATAAATAAATACCAACTGCAATTTTATAAAGCAATATTTATTTCTGAAATTACAAGGAAGTTACATTAAAATCCGCGTTAACTTATATTTAAAGAACTTTAGCTTAAAATTAATTGATACTTAGATCAGTAATACACAGTTGTAAAATGGACTTTCAAGCGTGAAATGAAGGTAAAGTTTGTTTGATAATCTGCATACAAACTTCTGAAATTACTTCATTCTGAAATCTACTTAAGCTGATCAGAGCAGGGTGATTAATATTTAGTCGATGTTTTCTCTAAGTAGATTGTGACGTTAAATCGTAGTGAACATTTAGATTATTTGACGTATAGACTTAACAGACTACTTTATTTTTAGTACTAATATTGATATTTATTCACTTAAAAAGGAAGTTTCAAGTTTTTGGTATTTTTTAGAGGAAATCAGACTGCAGCTTTTAGACTACAACAATATCATAAACGCAATTTTATTCTAAATATTGCAATATTGCATATACTCTGTTTGCATATTTATAATATAATACAGATATAGGCATGATAAGAAGGAAAATAATTAAACAAATTAAATAAAAATAAAATTTCGATGCAGCATTCATATATTTTGAATATACGGTGTTCCCTTTTGTCAACGCTAAAGAGACCAATAAACCTTAAATCAAAATGAAATCAAATACAAGGTACAAGAAATAGTCGACTTACATACCCTTGCGCTTGTAGATCGTCCTGGATTATGGCTCAATTAAGACAACCTAGGGTCCCAGCTACATCATTATTGTTAGACCTCCACGTCCACTTTTTCAGTTTTCAAAAGAAAAATATAAAAAATAATGTATTTTTCACAATATAATTATTTTTACGTAAACGAAAAACCAAGCGTAATTTAAAGTATCTATGAAGTACAATGTGGTTTTAGAACAATCAACTGTAATTTAAGAAATATTTGTCTCAAATGGCATTAAATTTTGACGGATATTAATCACAAACCTTATACAATATTTTATGTGAAATACTCTTAAAAAACCTTTGGTGGCCATGCAAAGATTTGAAACAAAAATGTATGTTTTAAGATTTAAAGATAAATTATACGACAATTGTGGGAGTCTCCTAGGCCCGGACTTTGTAGGCCTTAGATGTAATAATTCTTTGCACATAAGGTAGCTTTCGGCCACTCGTCCGGAAACAGTTCTCGCTGATATTGGAACATCTAATGTACCCTGCAAATTCTACATAATGTTGACAGTCGTAGTTTGTGGGGACGCCACCACATGTCTTCAAAGGGTCGATCAACGCGTGCTGAAGTACGTCTGGATGAATCTGGACTACTGCTACGATTCACAAGCCCTTCTTTAATCCATATTTTCTAAATCGTTTGCACAGCGGACGCATCTACGTATGTTTTAGCTGCGATACGCCGGTATGACCATCCGATCGTTCGTAGGTTTAAATATAATCATCATGCACGACCATCCAAATGCTGAAACGAACTTCGGCATTGTTGACCAGCCATCTCTTCAACAACACTGTCTTCTGAAATGAAAAACAGCTAAGGAAATAGATTTCCGTAGGCGACAAACAACAACTATTGGCTCATTTGTCGTTTCCATCCATTTTATCCCGCGCTCTAATCACGTGACCTGCTTGCATTTCAGGTCATTTACATACATCGGCCAACTACATTTGTCTCGTAATTTGCTTAATTATACAATCAAAGCTTCACGGTGTTGCAGATTCTATGTCGGGTAGTGTGAGATATAACAGTGTAAGTATTCTAGATGAAATAACCGTATTAGTTCAAAGTCATGAATAAATGTTGTCATAATTTACTATATGTTCTTCTAATTTTGAAATAAAAAACCTGCGGATATATAATAAGATGTATTGTAATCAGCATTTGCAAATATGTAAGTTTATAATAACAATGGTAATACAATCTGTACATTATTCTAACTTTATTCCACCAACGTGAAAAAAGCTACCAAGCATGAAGAGGAAGTAAAATCCTCTCGATAAACCATATCCAAAATCTTGACATTACTTAAGAACGGAAACCCACTTAAACATATTAAGTTACTCTAATAAATATTCATCAGTTGTTTCCTGTAAAATGTAAGTATAATGGGATGCAAAAGGAGCTGTGAGAGTAAGCCCAGTTGGTGCTTAAGAGACAGAAGATTATATTCCAAATATTTAAAATGAATTTTCTGGAACATTACAGAAACGATAATTATTTGGAAAAATTATTTGGAATTAATTTTAGGAAATCCGATATATATGCATGTATGTGGGTATATATATATATATAATAAGATAAAAAAGATCGAGATGTGATATAAGTGCCAACAGGGAAATAACAAATGGCCAAGGGGGATTGAGACCCCTTATTCCCGTTTATAGCCAGCTATTACTCCTGAGGAAACACTCACGGAACCGTTATGTGCCTGTGGCCATATTTCCTTGAAATATATTGACTTTTATAAAATGATTATAAAATCTGAAATTAGCGACTGGCAAAAATATATGATTTTTATATATCTGCCCGGTATCACAATAAATATGGGTAAACTGTGAGATCGATATACTGCTACCCACGGAGGAATACTATAATGCACTATTTTCGGCCGGCCAGTTTAAAACCGAGTGATACTATAAAAAATGTAAATCACGTATCAGATGTCAGTCCTGATGAAATAAACAATGAAGACGTAGCCCAATCCCCTAAGTACGAAGACACCGCAAAGCTCTACAAATTTGGCGGAATTGTTTCCTATAAATTTAACAAGTGTTATCTCGTTAAACAATCTCGTCGCTGTAAACTCTGCCCTGTTGCAGCATCTGAACAAATCTCTTGCGAGAAAAAAATACCTATCATCTATTCTGTAAAACTTATAATTGCATATGTTCTATAACCTGTGGTCACTGTAATATGCAATATATAGGTCAAACAAAAAACTCCCTTAACCTACAAATCAATCTGCATAGGAGTCAAATTAATAAATACAAAAGTAATGATTCACAAAATACGAATTTGGAGATAAGCCACTTTAAAAGGCATGGCTTTGAGGCTATTACTGTAAAAATTTTGGATATTGTGCCTAATTCAGAAGAACGTTTATGATGGGAGTATGTACACATTCGACAGTTTTGTACCAGTTTTCCTTATGGACTTAATTCAATCAATTTCAACCATATACATAACATAGAATACTGCATAAACAGCAATACTCAAGCAGTAATGAAGAATCCAACTCAACGGAAAATAACAAGATGGAAACGAGGTGGTAATAATAAAGGTATAACATATAATGACACACTAGTAAAACTGGAAGCCTTCATTATAAAAATGGCGTCTTTTAATGCAATCAGAACAAGTTGGATAAAAAACGTTGCATTTGATATTCGTAAAAGATACATTAAACGTATCTGGAATATTTGTAAGAAGGAAAATATGACTGAACATCAGAAGAACCAGCCCTATGCAACAACCAATTATGCTATACTTCTGGACATAATAAAACTACGGGCTAAAATGTATCATATTCAACTAGATAATGCCGATCGCAAACCAACTAAAAAAGGATATTTTATTACCACCTTTAAAAACAAAGGTTACAATTATATATCTTTTAAAAAAATTCTACGCACTCATGATCAGCTATTGCCATTCTCAAACACAGCAGTCTCTGTTACACATCGGTATTTAAAAACTCTTGGACGTAGTATTTTTAATTATAATAACATAGGAAGCAATATGAACCTATTTGACAACTCAATATGCAATTGCACTTCAAGCGACTACGTTAATAGAGAACACGGCCATATCATTACCGGCAATATGGATATAATAGAGGACACAGATTTTAGGATAATTTTAAAACTGGGTTCGAAATATCGCACCCAAGATTTTTACAATATAGACAAGTTTTTTAGTCAAGAACTCAACGCGTTTATATACAAACTGGCTATAAAGTACAGTCTGCCATTATCTACTTTTAATGAATGGCGTCATCATATAAAAATGGATTTTAACTATTACTATCACATTGCATATAAAGAATTTGAAAAATACAAAGTAAATAAAAACATTCAGGATCAAGTTGTCAAAAATTACGCTATTACGTATACAGATAAAATGACGTCAAATTATACATTTACATGTATGCAATACTATATTGAGATCCTGCAGAAAAATTAGAACAATGGTTAGATGTATAACTTGTTGAAAGTGCCTCAGCGGGAAATTGAAAATAAAATACGCGCCTTGTATAAACATGTTGGAATAGAGATCAAACATATCAGATTTCCATACCTGGTTCTTATTCCAAACCTTCACAAGTCTTCTGTTAAATTTCGTCTAGTGACAGTGGGATTTAAAACATACTTGACTCAAGCTAATTCGAAGCTTTTTATACTGTTAAAACCAATCATGAAGACAATATGAAAAAAGGGCTCAATCATGGTAAAAAACAGTACGGATGTGATTACTAGATCGCGTAATCAACCCGTAAATTTAATATACAAGTGCTTTGATTTCAAGGACCTATTCAATAACATCAATTTAGACGACCTCTTCGATATTATGTTAGAGATCCTTAGCACCTACAATATGCAAAAATACATCGAACTGCACAAATATAAGGCTATATTGAACATAGTATTATATGAGAATATTCTAAATAATAGTAAAGATTTCTATCAACAAATAAAAGGTATCCCTATGGGAGGAGGATGCTCCTCAATGTTAGCGAATCTCTACCTTAACAAGTACGAAGAAGGTACTTTTATTCTAAATGAAATACCTTATTTTAGATTTATGGATGACATTCTTTTTGGATGTATTAAAAACACCTCTGATTTCGATTTCAGTTTCTATCCATCAAATCTGGAATTAACGGAAACTAAAAAGATTCACTATAGTGAGATTAGTTATCTTGATCTATGTATCAATTTCACTAAAAATGAAAAAATATATACAAAGCTATATGATAAAAGAAATTATTTTGATATAAACAATTATTACATCATCGATTGGAAATCGAACTTGAGCGCCAATATTTTCCGCAATATGGTTAGAAATCATTTTCTACGAAACTCAAGATTGCATACTTATAAGGATGATCGTGTCAAAAGTGATAAAAAATTCATAAACGGAGCGTTGAAACATCACTATCCAATAGGATACCTCAAACACCACAATAATGCATTGCACTGCAAGGAAATTAATGCATTTGATAGTGATATTGCCAACACCTATTTTATATAATATAATGGCAAAGCATCGAATCGCTCGGCACTTTATATTTGAATTGTTGAATGATCTGTCATTCGGTTTAACTTCTTATTTCAACCTGTCTCAATCCAAAAAAAAAAATTCTCCACTCAGTCCATGCATTCACTTCTGGCATACGTTTTTTGCTTTGACGTTCCAAGGAAATATGGCCACAGGCACGCAACGGATCCGTGAGTGTTTCCTCAGGTGTAATAGCTGGCTACAAACGGGAACAAGGGGTCACAATCCCCCTTGGCCATTTGTTATTTCCCTGTTGGAACTTATATCACATCTCGATCTTTTTTGATCTTATTATATACAAGACATTAATAGAGCTGCATTGCGCCTATATGACTTGGCAATTTCTATTAGTTTACAATCGGGTACGCTTCGTATTTTGTTATTTACAATATATATATATATATATATATATATATATATATATATATATATATATATATATATATATACACTCATGTCTAAAAGTTAAGATTAGTTGTTGTTTATGTGAAAATTTCAGGAAATCTACATCGAAAACGGGTGTGATAGGGTTATAGAAGAATTAAATAATACAAAATAAGGATAATAACGACTTTTATTATCCAAAGAAATGGGTTGAAAGAAAAAGCATCACAGTGCGAGTGTCAACCTCAGTGAAACAGAATGATTAAAACTATGTAATACTGTAGTTAATTACAGTGTGTGGGAACCTCGGGTAGCCACGCATGTTGCACAATGATTTCCAATACTTTCGATGAGGGTTTGGATGAGTTGTGTGCTCAAACGGTTCCAAGCCTCACGGAGAGCAGTATTCAATCCCGGAATGGATCTTGGTGGGTAGTGGGGGGTTTGCAAGCTGTCTGTCTCTGGAGCATATCATACACATGCTACATTGGATTCAGATCAAGGGGAGTTGGCAGACCACTCCATGGTCTGGAAAGCTTCAGTTTGAAGAAAGTCGTCGACCAAGACCTCACAGCGAGGAGGCGCGTTGTAATCCATGAATATGAAATTAGGACCAACTGCACCTCGGAACGATCGAACGGTATGCTCAAGAACTTCGTCTCAGTATCTTTGACCGGTAACGGACCGCGTGTCAAAAATCTGGAGGTCTGTCCGACCGTCAATCATGTTGCCTGCCCAGACCATGATTCCCCTAAACGGAAAGCGATGGCTTTTCGTGACGTTTCTCGGCTGTAAACGCATTCTACGTTCTCCCTAGATCGTGGTACGACGAGAATCAGTGTGCAGGCTAAACCAGGGATCGTCACTGAACATGACATTGCCCCAGTGTTGTCCACTCCACTGTCGATATTCCAATGTCCACTGTAAATACGCGAGTTTCTGAGCAGACGTGAGAGGGATGCCAACTGCTGGTCCTCTGGCATAGAAACCAATATGTATGAGTCTCCTGTAAACGGTTTGTCTCGAAACTGTGGCTTCTGTGGCGGCTGTCGGGGCTGAACACACTTGTCTAGCAGAACGGTTCCTCTGACGTCGCGCAGTTATCACCAAATGTCGGTTTTGCCGAGCAGTTGTAACCCTTTGGTGACCTAGTACTTGTCGTTGGGTAATATCTCCAGTGGTTTGGAATCTCTGCCAAGGTCTAGAGATGACGCACTGAGGCACATACATATTTCGAGACTCATTGGTTTTGGACCGACCGGATTCCAATATTCTAATAATTCGTCTCTTCAAAAACATGTCCAATTAACATCTTTCGTCCTTTTAAATAGTTAACAACGTTCCTTATCACAGCAATTTTGACATTCTGACTCAGTTGGCCATGCCGCTCGAGGCCGTTTTATACTCGTTCCGACGTGCGCCAGTGCTTTGAGCATGTCGATGTCGACTGAACTGTTTTGCATATGCTCAACGATTTACATTCGTCCTACGATGTTCTACTTGTTCGTAGTGACTCATCCTGGCAGTGGCCATAATAGGTTGGTAGTGGCCATTTCTTTAAAATAGTTGTATTTATGGATGCATTTCCTTCTCTATCTTCTTATTGACAGCATTTATTTTGATATGATACGATTGGAAACGCTGATTCATAACTCTTATGAGTGGCAACTGTTAAACTGCAAATTTCGATCATCGAGCATCATATTACTACAAGTAATTACGCTTCCATTTCTGTACGTCCTTACAGAATGTCACCTGCTCAAAAGGATCTGCTCAAAAAAGAAATTGATGATCTTCTTGAAAAGAACATTATTGAAGAATGTGAATCGCCCTATGGCACACCTGTAGTTTTGATCGCAAAAGCAGATGGTAAAGTTCGACTGTGAGTAGGCTACCGGAAACTTAATGAAATTACTGTTCCTGACACTTACCTACTTCCAAGGATGGTCAATTTAATGCAAGCTGATAAACGTACCTCTTTGACGTCTACCATTGATATGAAGTCAGGTTAACACCAAGTAAATATCATTCCAGCTGATCGAGATAAAACAGTATTCGTCTGCCCGTTTGGGACTTAGAGATACGTAAAAATGCCTTTTGGTCTTCGAAATTCCCCTGCTACGTTTTAGAAATTAATGGACATGTTTCGTATAGGTCTGCCAGATCTTGCCTATCTGCATATACTCATAGTCTTGTCACCATCTTATGAATAACATCTTAATGATCTTGAATTTGTTTTCGACAGTCTAATCTAATCAAATACAAATTCGTGCAAATCGAGAATAATGCAACTTTTCGTGTTTTCGAGTTAAATATCTTGGACTCTAGATTACGCCTCGTAGAATAGAGGTGAATCCTGAAAAGGTATCTTCCATCTTGGATATTCCTTCCCATAAAAGTATGAAGTAACTACTATCCTTCTTGCAGACATGTTCCTAGCATAGAAAGTTTATAACGAACTTTTCTGAGATTTCTCAACCTCTGAGCAATCTAACAAAAAATAAAACTCCCTGGAGTTTGTCTGGAAGTGAACTAAACGCTTTCGACTCTCTAAAGGAAGCTTGGTGTCCTCACTTATTCTGAAGCAAGCTGATTTTACCAAACCATTTGTGATTAAAACAGATGCAAGTAGCTATGCTTTGGAAGCTTTCCTTTTGCAAGGGAAGAGATCGGATGAAATTCCGGTTGAATATGCAAGTAGATTACTTAGTTCTGCTGAGAAAAATTATTCCACCACGGAACGTGAAGCACTGGCTGTTATATGGGCATTAAACAAGTTCCGAGGATACATAGAGGGATCTAGTGCTACAGTGGCATCCGAGCACCAACCTCTTAAATGGCTCATAAAGCTTAAGTATCCATCCGGAAGGTTATCCCGGTGGGCATTGTAATTGCAGTCTTCCATTTTGAACATGGAACACATTCTTGGAAAGTGCAACGTTGTTACTGATATGCTGACAAGGCTTGTATGTGATAATGGTGTCCCTGTCTCTTTCGATGCTCCCTCCAGAATACCTAACGAGATATGCGAAGTAGCTAACTTAGAGAACTCTCAAGTACCAGCTAGAGTTTATCGCTCATCTGCCTGGAAAACTTATTCCCAAGAGGACAGTGCATGACATGAATCGTCTGCGTAACCCATAAATCGAACCCATGACAACCCATGAATCGTCTGCGTAAATGTGACCGCCTACGAAAAACTTCAAGTGCTGGTCCCTCACCCACATGATTGCCTAGACGTCGGAACCAGAGGAGGAGATTGTAAGAGACATTCTGTTGTTTCCCAAAAGATCACTAGATAGTAGCACTCAACCAGACTTAAGGACATTTGCTTTGTTTACAAATTAGTCGAATTCGAAATGACATTCGAAGCACGTAGCTAACATGTTGTAAGATACAGAATCTAGCTCTGTTTTGTAAAATATGTGTAAATTTTATGTATTATTAAATGTTGTGATTTTTTGTGAAGTCCTAAATAGTGAGTGAGTGTTTTCCTAACTTCTATACCAGAAAAATCCTTATAATATTAATTTTGGAAATACTGAATTTTTTAGGGTGATGAGATTTAATTGAGCACCACTGTAGATACCACAACATATCCAAGGACTTATTGACTTAAACTGGCACCTTAGATTTTACTGAGTTGTAATATTTCATGTATATACACTTTGTTGCAAAAAATAAAAGCACTCGCAAAAATGTGAGCTAAAGCCAAGAAACTCGGCGTGCAAATGCCGTTTTAAGAGTAAACAAATGATCAAACTGCCAGCGCCATTGAAGTTATAGGGCTCATGCAACGTGCATTGGAACGATACATTGCCCAGTATTTAAAACGATCGGTGTTCTTACTCAAGGTCGATTGAAACTGGATTTGATTTCCTAATTTGACACGGCAAGTTATGTACAAAAATGCCATTGAGACGTACTCGACAGCTCTGCGAACAATTGTCTGATTTAGAAAGATGTCGCATTATAGGTCTGAGGAAGCTAGTTGGTTCAAGAGACGAAATCTTATGATGACAAAAGCCGTGAAATGTCTTGTGATGACTAAAGACGTAAGAAATCTTATGATTATTAAAGACGTAAAAAATCTTACGATGACTAAAGATGTAGGAAATCTTACCATGACTAAAGACGTATGAAATCTTGATGGCTAAATACGTAAAAAAACGTATGATGACAAAAGAAATAGGTATGATTATTTTAATTTTGGAGGATAAAGAACAACCAAAAATATGAAGACGAACCCTTGTGCAAATTAGATGCACACTTATTTGTAGTAGACATTATTCAGAGTCTAATGATACTTTTTTTACTGTTCAAGTCTTGAAGCCTGTATAAGGAGCGGTGCTTTGATTTTTTTTTACCTAGTGTACAATGCTGCAGGCTCTGGCGTACAACCTTTGCATGAGCCAAATTAAAAGTAGTAGAAAGCCGAATTTTAAATTTTTTGGATAGGTAGACATGATGAAACAAGACTTTATTAATTTGATTTATTTTGCTGCCGTTAATTTTGTGTATTTCAAGGAGAGTGCAATTTACCTTTCTATTAATTTTCCACATTTGTGCTTAAAATATAGAGCCAAATAATAATGTTAGAAGTTAGATTCCGCATATTGAATATTACATTGCTACTATCAATGAAAATGACAGAAACTACTCATTTATCCTCATTAAGATGCGTCAAATTGAATATTACACTTCCACTATTAATGAAAATGACAGAAATTTCTCATTTATCCTCATTAAGATTCGTCATATTGAATATTGCACTGCTACTATTAATGAAAATGACAGAAGTTTCTCATTTATCCTCACTAAGATTCATCATATTGTATATTGCATTGCTACTATTAATGAAAATGACAGAAATTTCTCATTTTTCTTCATTATGATTCGTCATGTTGAATATTACACTGCAACTTTTAATGAAAATGACAGAAATTTCTCATTTTTTCTCACTAGGATTCGTCATATTGAATATTACACTGCTACTATTAATGAAAATGACAGAAATTCCTCATTTATCCTCATTAAGATTCGTCATACTGAATATTATACTGCTACTGTTAATGAAAATGACAGAAATTTCTCATTTATCCTCTTTTTTCAAATTAAAAATTATAAAATTCGAATATTTGAAAAATTTATGAACCATCAATAACGATTTGAAAACTGGCAAATATCGTATTTATCATTTTATTTCATAAAAAGATCAACTCAACCAAAGTCACCATTTTTATAAATTAAACGAAGGGCTGTTAATTAAAATTCTATAGAAAATCTGTTTAAGTTTCACAGTTGAAATTCGGTATGGTGGTCATCCTTTAACAATCGTTTAAGTTAAATTTACGACGTTCGAAAGTTTAAAATTTTAAAGTATCCTAATCACTGATGAAAAATTATATTTTCTCAAAATATGTCACTATTCATTAAAATTCCACCGAAAGTATGTTTAGGTAGACAGCTGAAATTTGTTATGTTGATTTTTAACACTTTCCAATATAGTTAAAAGTGTTTATGACTTTGTTCATTCTGTCTGTCTGTATGTCTGTCAGTTCGCATGATAACTGGAGTAAAAATGACTTTATCAAAATGAAATTTTAGTATGTTGAAGCGATCTGTTGGACATATGGGAATGTAAATGACTATTATCACCCAATTAGTTTTGGATTGAACCCAGGTTGAAAAAGTGAAATACATTGAACCCTATGGGGCCTAATTTTTCAAATATTTTTAGGCGGATTTAAAATGCACAAATTGTTTCGAAAATATTAGGAAATATATAAATTATTAAATGAAATATATAAAAAAAATTCAGTGAAATATGTTAGGTAGTTTTTTAAATAAATATTAAAATATTAATTACATCCATATTATATGAAGAGATCACGTGATCAACTTTAAAGTAATACGGCATATTTCTTTCTTTTTTACTGTAAAAATCGTGATTTTTAAAGTTCTTTTAAATTTATATTAATGTTGCATCCATCTGAAAACCCCTTTATTTCTGCGTATTTTCTGTGCAACTATATTCTGTGCCAACGCAATTACTATATGTTTTAGTTTAAATTATCATCAAACTTTGATTACTTCTACAACGAAGCCAAATTTAAATTGGTGCAGAATGCAAACAAGTTGTAAGATGAGTTGTACAAGAATATCTGAATTTTTGTAACGCAAATTATTTAGCTCTGAAGTCTGGAATAAAAGTGATATGAATGAAATATTCACTGCTTTTACATAGATAGCCAGACGATTTATTTTTGCATGACGTTATTTGAATATAGTTTATTTTGTTTTTCGATGAAGTTATAAGTTTTCAAATATATTAAAGTTTTAGTACTGTGATATTTAAAAATATATCAGTGCTGAATGTATCGCATTTTAGAGATGTTTAAATAAAATTTCATTTCAGTTGAAAAGCGTATCATAATCAAAATTCCATTCATGATTGAACTTTCTTGTTATGTTGATATCTATATTGAAAAATTTCGAAATGTGTATATTTTAAATATAAGGGTAATCTTATAACATATCAAAATTTTTCAAATTTCGTTCTTTCTCTGAAAAAAAAATACCATGATATGTAAAGTTCTGTTGAATATATCATGACGCATACATTTGCAATTTGATATGTTAAGTATCCTGACAGATCGAAATGAGCTCAAGAAAGAAACACAAATTTACAAAGGGCCTGCTAACTGATCAAAAAATCTGATGTTGGCCGCACATGACTTTCCTTATACAATGCAATGAATTTACTCTTATTATAGTACAAAAAATAAGTTATTCTTATAGTAGATACTTATAATCTTTCCAAGACATTGAATTTTCGTCAACTATATCTCATTTTCATTGATTTAGCGTCATTTGTATCCATTTGTCGAGATTTTAGTTAATTTGGAAACATTTAAAAAAGTCGCCAAATTGGCGACATTCCGCCAAATTCGGCGCCAAAATATCGTAAAGCGTTATGGACGGAGAAATAAGTTATTCTTATAGAAGAAAAATGACTATTTGAGTTCAAATACAAAATATGATTCAAAGTATCTTTATTCGTGAATGGAACGAGCTAGATCAACAAGAGTGGTGTCACGAAATTTATGGGATGATATTACATATGAAAAGTGAACATGTTTCTCAACTGCTAATATTTTTTTTATTAATGGGAGTTTTTGATAAATTTATTTGAAAAATTTGCAATATCTCGGAAACGATTCATGCTACCGTTCTAACATTTATGTCAATTGTTTTCTAATGAAAAATTACATAAGAAATGACTATTTATGTAACTTTCTTAAAGGTTTAAATTTTTTATGCTTATTTCAAAATTTCACTCGAAAATTTAGGTGGGTTCTGAACATCCGATTTCCTATTAAAACAATAGGCTTCCAGTTATCATGGATTGTAATTTTTGTACCAAATTTTGTTCGATTCGCTCCATTTGTTCGTCTGTTATCGTCTCGCGAACTCACTGACACACACACACACACACACACACACATCATTTCATGAACCCCTGATTCGCATTCAGGGATGCTTGAAACGTGCTCTTCTGTCGAAAACTCGAATTCGAATTTTCACCCCGTTACACTACTTTCCTTATACATTATATGTACATAAGAAAAGTAAAAACAATCTGTGAAATAAGTGAAATTCTTCAGCTTTATAAAAAATCTGATGTGGGCAGCATATGACTTCCCTTATATAATGCAATGAATTTACTATTTTTACAGTTAAAAAAATGTTACTCTTATAGTAGATACTTATATTATTTTCAAGATATTGAATTTTCTTCAATTAGTCTTGATTCAATTTCATTGATTTAGTGTCATTTGGCGAGATTTTCGTTAATTTGGCAACATTTAAAAATATCGCCAAGTTGGCGATATTTCTCTAAATTCGTCACCAAAATCTCGTCAAGCGTTATGAACTTAGAAATAAGTTATTCTTACAGCTGACAAATGACTATTGGCGTTCAAATACAAAAGTATTATTCAAAGTAACTTTTCTCGTGAATGGAACGAGTTAGATCTAGAAGAATGATGTCACCAAATTTATCGCATTATATTACATATGAAAAGTGAACACGTTTCTTAACAGTTAATATTTTTTGTTATTTATGGAATTTTTCGATAAATTTATTTGAAAAATGTGCAATATCTCAATAGCGGTCTATGCTAACGATTTAAAGTTTATGTCAATCGTTTTCTAAGGAAAAATTACATAAAAAATGCCTATTTGCGTAACATTTATTAAAGGATTTGATTTTTTGATGATGTTTTCAAAATTTCACTCGAAAATTTAGAAAGGTTTCTAAACATTCGATTTTCTTTTAAAACATTAGGCTTCCAGTATTTACGGATTGTGATTTTTGTACCAAATTTCATTCGAATCGCTCATTTGTTCGTGAGATATCGTCTCCACAGACTCACTGACATACACACGCACACACACAGACAGACATCACTTCAAAAACGTTCGATTGGTGATCAGGGATGCTTGAAACGTGCTCTCCCGTCGAAAACTCGAATTCGAATTATTGACCCTGTCACAATACTTTCCTTATACATTATGTATATAAGGAAAGTAAAAATGTCAGCCATAAAAACAGTGACATAAGTAACTATAGCCAAGTTTATTAGAGTAAATGCGTGAAAAGTTTAGATGCAAAAGTTATCGGATGTATTTGGTTATAAACTTTGACAAATTTACCAAATAATTCTATATATATACACATATATATACACATACAGATACAATATATAAACACATTAAATGCTGCCTCAACTATCTGCCTCAACTATCACTGCCTCAACTATCAATTCATGCACGTGCTTTGCAGTAAGAAAACAGTCAAAGATGTAAATTTACCAAGTTAAGTAAAAAATACCTCTAATAACTTTTTCTCTCCATACTTTTCACACATGAAATTTGATAAACTTGGAAATAATTCATCTCAGTCATTCTCATGAATAGCATCCTTTGTAAATCTGAAGAAACATACTTTTTTGGGTAGTTTAACAGGAAAATTCGTCTTCATATACAAATTTGTAGGGAAGCTATTTTTTCAAAAGGCAACACAAACTTTTGAATGCAAATTCGAATTCTCTAGAACAGAGTAATCCGAATTCTTGCATATATGTTTTCCTTCAAACCTATGAGAAGTTAAGAGTGATTGAATTCGAAGCTCCTTGTGTTAAAAGAGTGAACAAGTATTTTATCGAGCCTTCCGAAATAATTAGCTTATCAGAATAATTTTATGTGATATATTAAACTATTAAATAATTTGAAAGTAATATATTTTTCTTTTTTTCAAGGCATTATGTATTTAATTATTATTATTTATTAGCATCATGTTTGAAAAATTATAAAATGAATCGTGCTTAATATTTAACTGTAATTTTTTCAGCAATGCCTCAGACATGTGCGGGCAGAATTTTAGTTTACTCATCTCAATAGTTTTCGATATATAGAATTTTATTCAAAACCTTACTTTTTACTCTTGGAAACTGTTTTTCCTTTTTGTTTGAATTCATTTAGAATGTTTTTTTATTGTTTTATTTTTTCAAAATGATATGAAATTAATGAAATGCAAAGTTCAATCAAATATACATTGTTATAGCGCTTGTGTTTAGAAAATGCTTGCAGTTTACAGTGCAATGAGAAAATTAAATATTTATTAAGCTTATAAAGAAAGCTTCTCGAAGTGCAATTTGCATTTTTTAAAAACGGAATATATAAAACAAATCTTCATAATAAAGCCTGTTAGTAAAAATAAAGCTTCGAAATATTATAGGCTTTCTTAAAAAAATTCAAAATTTAGAAACAATAAATGTATCAAATGTAGGATAAATAACCGCAGCTTTATATATATTTGTAATCCCTTATAAAGCGGCTGGCGCATTCTATAGTCCATAATAGTAAAATGAGCATTTTTTAAACTCAAAAAATATTACAGCAATCCTCAGGGATTGTCAATTTAATGCTTTGCCATAAAGATTCAAATTATGCTGAAAATAAATTCCAGAATGTTTTTTAGAAAATTTTACAATTACATTAAGCATGTTTTTCTTGTTAGATCAATGGGTGCACGTTTAATAATAATGTTTAATAGCTGTGTTTAATAATCAATGTGTAATAATAAATGAAGCATTTTTATATAATTTAATTTAAATTTATAATTTTATTCACAGATCTCAAACACAGTTCTGATTAGCCAGTACCTCTGCTGCGACTTGGGAGTTTATGCTGATTAGGGTAAGAGGCTAAAATAACGTAACCCAGACACTTGTTCTGTCTTCAGAAGCGAGTTAATTGCGATCAATGTAGGTCTTGACGCCATCATATCTCTTGATTATAATTTTGGTGAACTTTGGATATTTTCGGACAGCCGCAGTGCACTTCAACATCTTAGTGGCTGGTCCTCTGCAGGCGATGAAACCAGCATATCTATTCTGCTCAAGCTAAAGAAGATTTCTCAAAACCACAATGTCCATCTCCAATGGATTCCATCACATGTAAACATTAGTGGTAAGGAGGTTGCGGACAGATTGGCCAAAGAGGGCAGTGAGGACGAAACGACCACTGGTTCTTCGCTTACTTATCAAGTACTGTACTCAAATGCAAGATCTAAATTAAATTTATTTTGGCGTACTCCACCTGCTCACCAATGGTACACCGGAACTTCCCCTGGCGCTCTTCTGGAAATTAAATGTGATCGTGGCTCCCAGACTGCACTTGCTAGACTTAAAAGTGGCACCTTAAGTGTATTTCTTTTGAACGCGGAGGAAAAATCCATCCCACTTGTAATAAATGCTGTGACCATCCGGCCTCCCCGGAGCACATATTGAGTTGCGTCGGACTTTCCAAGGAGGACTTGACATCTGCCCCCCTTTTAGTTATTGATTTTCTGGCGGTCAACAAACTCCTGGAGTTGATCTGACAAATGTCAGATCTGTTAAAGAGGATAAGCAACAACAACAACAACAACAGGGTAGGAGGACCAAAGACATGTTATCCGTCACCAAATGAGACCGCAAATCTGGAAGCGAAGTCAGCGGAACCATTCACCGGGTGAGAGCCTGTAGGTACTCCCTCCGGTCGTCTACGGATCTCTGTAAATAGACTACAAAGACACAGTTACTCTCCGCCCGCTGGAAGAGCCTGCTTCATGAACAACGAGCTGAACCGGGTCAATCCACAGATTAGTGTATCATTAGGTGAGGTGCGTTCGAGGCTATAGAAGCCGATATACGGTCTTACTCAAGTGAAGTCTCAAGCACTGGTTATTGTTACTTTGCCTGGAACGACATAGCGGATTTACGCTCGTTATCCGCCAATCCTAACTATCTAGCTATACCATAACCTGGAGGACAAACAAAATCAGCGTTTAAATAAGACACCACCAAGCCCATCCCCAGTCCGAAGTCTTAAGGACAAACTTAGGTATGAAGGCAGACTAGTGATTGATATGCAGCATCATTTCAAAACATGCTGCAAATTATAGCGAGCAATAATCGTGTAACGCCAATCGCATTTTTATCAGTCTAAATATAATATTTCGTACTTTTCATTTAATTGTTGTTAAGAACCTTGGTGCTCCAACCGCGAATCAAACCACGAATCTTCGAAATGGCCAGCCAACCTTCTACCGTTGCGCTACTAGAACTACTTTTCAAACTCTTATCTTCGAAGTGAACCCTGAAATATACACCTTTAATATCAGATTGCCGTGTAAATAACAATCTGACAAACCACATTCTGCTATTTTACATCAGGTTAACATTCGACTGCTAACGTTTATCCTCCAGGTGAGGTTCCTGCATGGTCGTTGACCTCCCGATTTGAAATCGGGGCTCAATATACTAGAGTCCACTGAATCCTTGCTAGTCGTATTACAGTCATATTCATATATCCTACATATTTTCATAAATATACAAGGTTGATTTTTTCGGACGGCTTTGTAAAGAACCTTGCTCTCCGAAACAGGAATCGAGCAACTGATTTTTATACTGCAGAGTCGATGCTATATCGTTGAGCTACTTGAATGAAATTGCATATTTTATCTTCAAAGTGGACTCTACAATGAATACTAAAATCAACGCGAGCCAATTTTGAATATGAAAATTTAAATAAACATGTTTATTTTTGCAGTCCAATGACTTCCTGTGAAGAACTAACTGGTTGTCAAATAACAATTACCAAAAACTTTAGAATACACACAACCAAATTTGGCAAATCAAAATGTCTTTAATAATAACATTACGTATGACGTATTTAAAATACGAACTCCAGAGCGCTTTCGGACGTCACTACGTCCTACATCAGTGGCAAAGTAAATTGTTGAGTAACGAACATGAGCTCTTATACACAATCCACAACCGTAAAACAAGATTTGCACATTGATCTTTTTAAAATCGATACATTAAAAAGATAATTACAAAATACATTCTTAGCTATTAAAAAATTGGCGCACCAAGAAGTAATTGCGGGATCATAACGAAATTTGGTAAGAAGGTACGTGTCAGGCAGATATGCACATGATTAGAAATACAGCGCAATTGCGCATTGCGTAATGTCACCACTTCATTCTCCCTGGCACAGAAAAAAGGTGCGCAGAGAATTTTTGCCTGTACTTAATCTGTCGCAGAGGGACGCATTTTCATTAGATATGCCGTTACGCCGCCATCGAAGACAATATGATAAGCTGTTAGAGTTCGAGAGGGGAAGAATAATCGGGAAGCCAGATGGTCAGCTCGGCCAGTAGCTCGCCAGCTAGGCCGTTCTGACTTTATGTGAGGAGGTGTTGGGACTAGTGGACGAGAGCGAGGTCGCATACATGGCGGCCAGGTTCAGGAACCCCTCGACAGACTAATAGCCGAGAAGACCGTCGCATCACCTAACACGCACGCACAGAACCAACTTGATCATTGTCAGTCATCTGGACACAGACAGCACCTTCACCACAGGCCCCTGTGTCTGTTCGTACCATCGTGAGGCGCCTGGCTGAAGAACATTTATAATATCGCGGCGCCCATTACGTGTGCTGCCAATGACATCCACCCACCGTCGCCTCCGTTTGGAGTGGTGTTGAGCTCGACGAGATTGGACTGCAACTGAATGGAGTCAGGTCGTCTTCAGCGACTAATCGAGATTCAATGTGGGCGGTGATGACAACCGTTTACGTGTGTGGAGGCCCCGTAGAGAACGCCTCAATCCTGCTTTGCTTCACAGCAGCACACCGCTCGTACAGCTGGTGTGATGGTATGGTTCCGTCGCATACGACACGCGGTCACCTCTAATATTGATTCACGGAACTATGACAGTCCAGCGGTACGTTCGTGACATCCTTCCGCCACAGGTGAAAGACCCAGACCACACGACAGACCCGCAGACTTACTGTGGCTTGATGTGTGGCCGGTTTTCGCCACATGTATTGCCACTCATAGCAGGGTTACTAGGATGCATTATTCAACAGGACAATGCTCGGCCACACACAGCAATGGTGTCACAGGAATGCCTCTGCTACATCACCACTCTTCCCTGGCCTGCCCGATCCCTAGATTTGTCACCGATCGAACATATCTGGGATCACTTGGAGAGGCAATTTGGACAGCCTACGAGTGCGGTCGAACTAGAGGCGCGCTTACAACAACTGTGGAATGAGATGACGCAGAATACCATACGGGACCTGTATGCCTTAATGCCCGCCCGTATCGCATCGTGTGTTCACGCTAGATGTAGCCCAACAAGGTACTAGAACCTCTATTCATTTGTAGTTTTTCCTGTAATAAATGATCCTTTCGCTTTGATTTAGTAATAACTTATTTAATGAACGTTGCGCTCACATATATAAAATTTTGTTCGATTCTGACAACTCTTTCGTGGTGCACAAATTTTTATGGCAATGAGTGTACATAAATAACACTAGGTCATAAAAAACAGGGTAACCAATTAATGTGTCACCAAAAGCAAAGAAAAATGTACTATAATATCATTAAAATTATACAAAGGCTTAACACGTAGTGTCGAGAATAAGACGCCGTGCGAAACTGTGGGCCTGAATGGGGTCGAAATTGCATATAATATCGCGGTAAATATAAATGGAAAGGGATTCATAAAGTAATATATTAGGGGTGTTATTGCGGCTAATTAAGAGGAGAGTTTTATAGAACATAGGGTTAAATTGTGGTTAATTTCAGAATAAGAAAAAGCGAAAAAGCAATAGACAGGTTTTTTTTATATTTAATTTTTCAAGAATGCTCAGATAAATGAATACCGACGGTACGCTCAGTACTACAATATAGAACTTATATTTGCAGAGGGTGTTTGTTCACACATTTTTGTAACGATTTTGAAAATATATATATATAAACAAAAATAAGAATTTTATTTTCTAGTATGTTCGTTCAATCTGATAGCCCTTTTGTTGAACTATTTTATTACATCTTGATTTCCAAGATAAAAGAGCATTTCTTAAAATATCAAGGTTGAATTTGTTCCACTCCTCCACCACAATCTTTCGGAGTTCATCCAGTGCTTTGGGAAGCCGCTTATGAAGAGCTTGTGTTAAAAGTCCAAATGCACAGAAATCCATAGAAGACAAGTTAAGAGGACTTGGGCGGGATGCATTTAAATGGAATAGCCTCAATTCCGGTTTCATTTCTCATTTTTTCAAAAAATATAGCAGTAGATTTAGGAGTATGGCTAATAGTCTTATGCTGATGGAACTTAACACAGTGAATATTGTTTGGGTAAAGTGATGAAATGTATTTTTCGAAAACAGATGTTAAAACATATTTCTGATAGTAATCCGAGTTACTTTTGACATTTTTTTATACTTTCCTTGTTTTCACTGAACCAACCTTTGTTGGGTACGCATTTTTTACTTTTTTCCTAGTCAAATGTAAACTTTGACGTTTCTGTTCATTTTTATTAATTCTGTTACTTAATTTACGTCTAGAAATATTTAAACCATTCTTTTCACATCTTGTTTTAATAATCGAATAAGAGTATTACAATTTAATAAGAGTATTTCTCTTCGAAAAGTGCAAAAATATAGCCTTCGATCCATTTTTTATTTTCTAGCGACATTTTAAAGCAAAGAATATTTTTAATGACGCAGACGATAATTAAACCCTATTCGACTTGATGCAGTCAGGTTCTTTCTTTTATTATTTAAATTTGATTCAAGGAGGAAGTCAAAATCGTTACAAAAATGTGTGAATACCCTCTATATTTTCGAGAGATAAAAAGGGGAGCCTATACCCCAGCCTGACACATGAATTTACATCTACCTTTATATTTGTCAGAATGAAGATTGCTAAATAAAGAGGCAACAGTAGAATGCCCATATTTAAACTTAAATTCATGACAAAATTGAATCCAAAGAATAAAAATCGCAGAATGGAAATGACGACTTGTTATTAATTACCATTCTAACTTGTTACTCTGTTTGTTTAATTGTCTAGCACATGCAAACTTGCGAGTTGATGTAAATTAATAATATAATGTATTAAACATCATAGAACTTGTTATATTTATCTAGAATGTATTGTAAAGAAAATACTAGTAATAAATGACATTATTTGTTTAAACAAAAATAAATAATAGATCGAAAAATTATTTTATAATATGAAATGTCCACAGACAAACTTATTTACGTACCAGATGAAAATTCTAAAATGTTTAACTTACATTCATATACTCTTTATACAATTTTGAATTGCACTTGCATGTAATACATATTAAATATTATACCATTCATTTAATTCATTTTCTTCACAACTATTAAATTTACAATTTGCATATAGTAGGAATGTTAAAAGGAATATCAATCTAATGCGCCTTAAAATCACTATAAAAACTATTTATGCGTAGAAAGTTTAATGTTTTTAAGATTTTATAAAAACATATAAAATCTTTAATTTCAAGTCATAACTATCGAAATATATTTATAATTTGAGTTTAATAACCATTAAATAAGACGTCTAACTGTACCTTTTTAAATATCTTAGTTCATCATATTTATTCTTTTGCATTTTCAGTAAAACATATATTTTATTAGAAATATTTTAAATGTGGTAATTAAAGTCAGAATTGCAAATGACTATCTAATGATGCATATAAATTTTATATCTCTGAAAATGAAATAATTTTTTATCTTATGTCAGAAAGACAGAAGGTCAAACATTTCTCTTCTTGTCGTGCAATGGCGACAAGAGTTTATCGCCCATTTGGTGGGAAAGGTGGTTATCTAAATTTATTTTTTCCAAGAATGGAAAGATATAAATTCATTTTAACCCTGGTATTTGCGGACACGGTGCATGTTTAAAGCAAATTTGAATATTTTTTTTTAGGAATTACATCATCCAATATTGCATAATTCATGAACTAATAGTACAAACCATGTATATATTAGAAAACAGATTTAGAGTGCATCCATTTTAAGTTTAAATCCAAATATGTTTCGCACTCTTTTAGAATAATCATTAAATACGATGCATACGTAATATATCAAATGGACAATTAATCAAAACTGAATCACATGTGACGATTTGCACTAATCTAAAATTTTTCATATTTCTGACCTTGAGAAATGTTAAATAAAGCTGAACATGAACCAACAGTGCAAATTAACCAACAAACTCAACGTCAAAAGAAGTTTCGTTGGTCCTCTTGATCTGACGAAGCGTATACAGCGTTTCTTCGAAACATCTGCATGTTGCATTATTTTCTTATTTGTGCTAAAATATGTTAATTAAGTTTCCATTATCCTTTGCACGAAGTGTATTTTACTTATGGAATTTCTAAATAAAGATTTGATGTGTCCAATATATGATGTTAGCTACATGAGTGCATATTTTAATATTCCATACATTTTGCAGTAAAAATTAAACGTCATGAATTAATTAAGATGTACTATCTAGATTTTAAAAAGCAAATTAATTTATAGTAACCCTTCCCCACTGAAAAAAAATTCTCCCAAAGTTTTTCCGGAAAACAGCATGTGAAACATGTCAACTGAGAAGCAGAAGTTTTATGTCGTTCATATATTGCAATCCACACACTAAAAATAGAAAAATATATATATGTACCAATAAAAAATTGAGTTAGCTTCGTAAAACTCGACGCGCAAGTTTCGTTATAAAAGTTAAACTAATGATCAAACTGTCAGCGCCAATGATGCCATCCTGGTAAATTGGAACTGAATTTTATGCTTTGTTACTGCAGGTTGTTTACAAAGACGCCTTTCAGACGTATTAAACTATGCTTCAAACAATTGTCGGATTTAGGGAATGGTCTCATTTTAGGCCTAACAAAGCTGATGGTTCTAACAGAAGTATCAATCGTCATTTAACGAAGTAATATTGTAGTTGCTTGATGACAGCAGTGGATCAAAGAATGCACAGGTAACCATCGACGAGGCTCAGGATGCCCCAGACAACTGTTCGAGCTGATCGTGCAGTCGGGAGAAGAGACACGTCCACACCAATTAGTCGCTATCAGACATTCAAAGGAATTTGTCATCCTCAATGCATGCTGTATCAAGGGATATTATTCAGAGATGACTGTTAGAAGGTGGGATTCGACCTCGACGTCCATTATGGTATCTACCACTGACCGCTCAAGATAGGCAAAGCCGTCTGGATTGGTGCCGACATCTGTCAGCCTATATCACTCAGATCCTTAGTGTCAGATTGGAGATACGTTGTCTTTAGCGACGATTCCCGCTTCTCTCTCAGCGCCTATGACCCCCCCCCCCCCTCATACGTGATTGGATGAGATCTGGTTAGAGCTCCGATCCTGAATTTATTATTGTGCGGCATATGGCAATCCCACGTGGTATGGAAGTTTGGGAAAGCAATATTGTATAACAGCTGCTTTTCTCCAGTTGTGCTGCAAATCAATCTGACGGTTTGCTTGTAATTCGACGATATTCTGCAGCCGATTATTCTTCCTATGCTGCCAAGCGACGGATGTTCAATTTACCAACAAGTCAACGCTCGACCACATACTGCACAACTTTCTCAACAATGTCTTCTAAGATTTAATACTCTCCAATGGTCATCCAGGTCCTCAAATCTATCACCAATATAGCACGTATGGGCCGTTCAGGGAGGGCAATATCTGACGTCTCAGAATGCCGCTAAATAAGGCTAAATAAGCTGACCAGTTGCCACATTTATGGCCGAATCTTCTGCAGAGGGAAATAAAGAAGTTAATTGACTCTATGCGTTTTGAAAATCATATTTTATAGCTACCAGGGAAGATTTGACTAACTAAAATGCGATCTTCTTGTTGGCAACATTTCTTAATGAAACGTTTTTTTTTTGCTTCTAAATTCTAATCCTTTGCATATCTCCCCAAAGGATGCATTCTTGCCGAGTTCGTTTTGCTGTGGCTCAATTTCTTATGGTTTCATAAATAGTTTTGCAACATAGTGTATTTGTGAGGAAGCAAAAATGTACGATTCTAACGAATTGACTTTATTAAACGTGCCGACGGGGATCAACAACCGACATTTAACCACGGTGTCGAAGTTGTTGTCAATTTAACGCATCGAACATTACAGGCATTTAAACGAATCAGAGCATGATGCCAGTACGATTTCAGCCTTTAACAAATTCAATTCCGAGAATGAAAAAAGCTGTAATAAGACCATTTGAATAGAAGACCAATTATACATATTTGTGAGTTCTAAGAAATGAAGATTTTAAACTGTGGAAATTCCCTTGCGATAAATTTGGTGTAAGGATACTTTTAGAAAATATCTCGAAATCAATGGCAATCTAATAAATAGTTAACAATTAGAATTAATTTCTTTCATAATCATTGTTGCTTTATGTTAATTACTAGAACGAACTTACCGCCGTTGTCCGAGACGTAAATATACACATAACACAACTCAATAGCTTTGCCACAAAAACTGCTTTGAAACCGAGGGAAGCACAAAAATAAATAAATAAATAAAACTAGAATCAGAACCATGGTTGCAGAGTTGCGTACACAAAAATCTATCGTTTCGTAACCATGAAAAACTGAAACATGAAAAAACTATATTTGCTCTGTGAGAAGACGTGGCGTAAACCCTACTGTGAGTTGAGCTTGCAAATTCACTCTAACTGAAAAGAAAGATTGCAGCCCTTCCGCAAACGGGATCGAAAATATCAATTTTTATGGGTTTGTTAAAAAAATCACAGGAAGTAAAATAATGTATTAATGCAAAAAATATTAGAATGCTATAACATATACATAACATTTTGTCAAAGTGTAAATTTGCACTGATCTTACTTTTTGGGATGCAGTGAAATAAGTAACAAATAACCTAAAAATTCAAATGTCGCTGTATTTAAAATAAATAAATAAATAGAAAGAAGTTATCCTACATATCCGGTTCGAGCATTTTTGAAAAGAACGTTCTTTGATCTTTCCGATGGTGACAAGTTAGAAATTCTATGATGATATTTCCAGTTGCTCAGTAACCAAATTGCTTGATAATAGCTCAAAATCGTGCTAAAATATAAAATAACTAAAATATTATTTCGAGCTGAAAAAAAAATATTGCTAAAACGCATCGTCCTGAGTCCTAAAGTACATGCGTGTGGGCAAATTTCATGATGGTACAGCTCTTAGATTTCGCGCTGCAGACGACATACATAAACAGACACACAGCTATAATTTATTAAATTCAAGAGTAGTGGATGTCACTTAATAAGTTTTATTCACTACTCTTGATTCAAATTGAAATCATTTTTGATGTTCGTAGGACAGGTATGCTTAGTTGGGAATCTATCAGTTCGAAAAGTGATTGAGTTTTGTTCAGTAAGTTATGTTTTACCATTCATTTCATATACAGTTTTTATAAAGAATATATCAATTGTGTTTTGTAATCTGCTATTCAGTGAAACGCACGATAAATTATTTTTATACTAGTTAAATACTTGCTATGTAAGTTAAATAATAAATAATAATAATTAATAATGAAAAAAATTGCATATTAATTATAATTATCTGTCACTCATATGATGTCACTTATATTCAAATATTACAGAGTTTATAAAAATTAATTTATCGTAATTTTTTATTAGTGCTGAAACGAAATTTGAGTTAATATTATGATGTTGAATTTTCACCACTCTAAAAATGATAGATGTCGAACTTAATACAGGAAGATAGCTCCGTGTGTGTGTGTGTGAATGTTTGTGCAGCCTATAGCTGGAAATATAAGCGTTGTTCGACCATGAAATTTGGTACACATATACTTCAGGACCCAAGTAAGTGCACCTCGGCATTATTTTTATTAATTTCGAATTATTTTATTAGTTACTTTATATTTTAGCCTGATTTATAACGATATTGGACGATATTAAGAGAAATCGATTCTTAAAAATCGATCTAAAACATCATCTCGGAATTTCCATTTAGACACCATCAGAAAGATAAAAAAAATTAACTTTCAAACTGTGCATAGAAACTATACAATTATTAGAAGATTTTTGGTGAATTTAAAAAATATATATGCTTTTCCTGCGTTTTAAACGGCTTGAAATTGAATTGCTGCCCATCGTATTTTATCAGCTTCTGCTTGAACTATCGCAGCCCCCCCCCCCAAAAGAAAAATCATAAACCCATCATTTGATTAATTCTAAATTTGTTATGTGAGGCATGATTTTGATGTTTTAAAATAATCTTGCAAGCTGTCACACTTTCGAACCGCCTCCAAGGTCTAATCGTACCAGGTAAGAAACCACCTATTTTTCGTAGCGGAGTGAATATTTTGGGATAAGCTGACAAGGGTTGCATGGGGATTTCAGTAGAATTGCTATGTCACCTGTTTCATGAGGGTATATAAAATATACTGGCAATAGGGATTCTCATATATGTTTGTTTTAGGAGAGAGTGCTTGCGATCAGATTCGTGTTCAACTCGTTTTGTTGCGATTTTTAATTGTGTTCAAATGTATTATGTAAGCAGCGAGTGCTTATTTTCTTATTTTTAAGAAGTGGACGCTTATTTATATCCCGGGCAACGTTGGGTAATTATTTCTAGTAATTAAATGCGACTTGAAAATATTGATATCATTACTTTACAAAATACTAATTCATCAAATTTTCTAACTGCAAAAACCACTTTTAACGGTTAATATTTGCATAATAATCCACAAAATAGTGTCCATTGTGCAAACATAAATTCCAAAGGGAAATAGTTATTGAGTTCGTTTGATGTTAAAATGCTACAAGCTAAAATTTGAAGTACCTTGTCTGGGGAATCAAATGCACTTATTGATATTTAAACAAATTAACAATATGACATCAAATATTTCCTCAGATCAAGTTATATTTCTTTGTGAGTTCATTTGAACATATATGTTTGCTTTGAAGTCGTTATATTTGTATTTACAAAATAATATTATTGTATTTTAAATATAGGAATTGTTTCTCTATAAAGGTTCACCATTAGAAAGTTCAGGTTTGTCAGAGAATTGTATATACCAAAATCAATATCATATCTCTTCAAAATAATGCGTCAAATTTTTTCAGCTTCCTCAAATTTTCCCTAGGCAGTATAGCGACTATGGCAACGAAGTTGTCAAACTTTCGAAAAATCTTTATAAAACACAAAAAAAATCGAATAAAATTTATATTTCAGTTTTAGGGGTTTATCAGCGAAGGCTAAGATACTTCACATGTACTAGTTATTAAAGTATTGAGTAATAATTCAGTATACAGCATAAAGTAATAAAGTGATAAAGTAAAATTGCATGCTAAAGAACGCATACTAAATGCGAAACCGGTCCAGACATGCTGGTATCTACAATGAGAGTGTCTTCTGTATTTTGGGAACGCCCCCCTTATAGGTGTATTTTATGCTTTAAGAACTTTGACTTTGCAGCTTAGTGTAGCCTGAGCTAAATTGTAAATTAATTTTATGCTCCCCAGTAAAAGCATTATAGAAGTTTTCCTTTAGAAGTTTTCAAAAAGTGTGGCTTAAAGAAAGAGTCTTGCTGACAATTCATATATCGGCTATTCCCCGCTGATGAGCGCATAATAAGTGCGAAAGTTGTCCTTGAATGCTGGTAACTGCAATAGGGGTGTCTTCTCTATTTTCAACTATTTTTCTTTTGCTCTTTAACACACAAAGAGATTAAAAAGTTTAGTTAATTGTTCGAGCAGAAGGGTGAATTGCTTTATTTACTTCCTAATATATATTTAATTTCTTTATTTTCAATTATATATTTGATTTACCTAGCATCTGTCTTTTGAAAATATTTCTTCTTTGTAGATTGTCAAATAAAACAGGAAATCCCAAAGCAATTGATAATACACTGGATTATTTATGGCCACTTCCTGATGAAGAATTTGGGAATCAAGTTTGTTATGAAATATATATTATTTCCCCCAAAACAGACGGTATCAGTGATAATGAGACTATTGACTATGATGTTTTAGAACAGTGGAAAGTTGATGTAGACATAGACGAATAGCCATCTCTGCAAGATGTTTTTGTAACAATTAAAATTATTCGTGTCAATAAAACCGAATATACACAGCTCAAAATTTATGTTGAATAGCCATCAAATTTGACACAAACTAGCAGTGACACACACCATTGCATGTATTCAATTATTATTCTGGAAATATCAATAATATATTCTCCCAAAAAAGGGAAAACAGTAGGAAGAAAATATCCAGATACATTACGGTCTATACATGTGCGTCCACTACCAAATGTTATATTGAACATTTTATTCAAAATATATTCATCAAATTAAAGACGGTGTAAAGTATGACGGTGCAAAGTATAATATACAAAACCCATGTTCATATGCAAAAAAAAAGGAATCTATGACAATATAAAGTAAAAGCAAAATATGTTATTTATGTTTCTTTAAATTTCCACGGTTTTTCACCTCGTTTTCACTCTTTATTAAGTTTACAATTTTTTTAAGAGTTATTTTGTTAGATCGGAAACCTGTTTTTTTAGGAAAAAAACTTGTATGCTGAGAATTGTATTTAAAATTAATTTTTTCCTTTAAAAATAGGTGTTTCGATTTCATTTTATTTTGTAGTTTTAAGACCGATAAAACAAATTTTAACAGTAAACTGTTACTGTTAATAATAGTTAGCTAATATTAAATCAAAGTCGAGCAATCTTCATTAAAACATATACATGTTGATTTCCCATGTTGGAATATCACGTACTTTTAATAAAATCTGCATTGGCATATACCCGACATTTTCGTCAATGTGAACTCTACCATCTGTTGATTTACTTATGAAATACGGATATTAAGTGAGTTAAATAAAATGAATGTTTAAAATCACTTAACGTAATATGATCACTTATGATTTTTAACCAAATTGTTGAAACCATGTCAAAAGTTTGCAACTTGAATAATATCTCGCAAGGAATGCTCAGTCATTTAATGAGATATAAAGTCAAACCCAAAAGATATAAAGAAAGTCCTTCCTTTTAATGTTCAAATGCCGGAAGATTATATTTGAAGATCAAATACATGGTACTTGGGAAAAATCATATTAAACTTCCTATTAGAAGACATGAAATTTCATATTTTTGCGTTAGTTCCAAAACGTATATAATAAATTATAAATATCCATCTTTCCACAATTTGTTTCTGAAGTAGAAATGTTATTACATAAATTCATTGACACGTATTAAGATGAAGAAATTAAACATAGAAAATATTTCTTGAAATTGCATTATTAAAAATGAAACCCATTATTAAAAAAAATCTGATGTGGGCAGCACATGACTTTCCTTAAAAATGCAATGAATTTACTACTTTTACAGTTAAAAAAATGTTATTCTTATAGTAGATATTTATATTCTTTCCAAGATATTGAATGTTTGTCAATGAGTCCTTTTTTTCCATTCGGCGTGTTTTTCGTTAATTTAGCAACATTAAAAAAAATTACGAAGTTGGCGACATTCCACCAAATTCGTCGCCAAAATCTCGCCAAGCATTATGGACGGAGAAATAAGTTAGTCTTACAGCAGATAAATGACTATTGGCGTTCAAATACAAAAGTATTACTCAAAGTATCTGTTTCCATGAATGGAACGAGCTAGATCCACGAAAATGATGTCACCAAATTTATCGCATGGTATTACATATGAAAAGTCAACATGTTTCTCAATAGGAAATAGTTTTATTTTATTTTATATGACTTTTTGATAATTTTTTGAAAAATATGAAATATCTCGAGAACGGTTCATTTTAGTGTTCTAAAATTTATGTCAATCGTTTTCTAATGAAAAATTACATAAGAAATGTCTATTTGAGTAACTTTATTGGCAATGTTGATTTTTTAACGATTTTTTCGAGATTTTCGACTGAAATTTAGGGGGTTCTGAACATTCGATTGCTTATAAAAGCAATAAATTTTCAGTGTTTACGGCTTGTAATTTTTGTACCAAATGTCGTTCGAATCGGTCCATTCGTTCATCAGTTATCGTGTCCACAGACTCACTGACACACACACACACACACACACACACACATCACTTTAAAAATGTTCGATTCGTGGACAGGGATGCTTGAAACATGCTCTCCCGTCGAAAACTCGCGAATTTTCGACCCCGTCACAATACTTTCCTTATACATTATTGTATATAAGGAAAATAATAAATTCATATTCTTAAAAATTCATTACAAAAAATAAATCCATAACATTAAATATTGTTTTTTCGAGGCGAATAACAACTTTGCTTGAGGTATCTGTGGCGAAAATCGGAGCGTTACGAAAAATGTAATTATTTTCGACGCTAATACCTCAGACTCTAATAGATAAAAATGTAAATACTTTTTCTTGTATTATCGGAAATAAGATCCATTTGGATTCTATTTCCGATAATATGTAAATATTTCCGTTGATATGCAAAATTGATTTCGATTTTTTAATATTATGAACTTGTGTTTTCGAAAATGCTTAAAAGTATTTGTCCGAGTGGGTGATGGGTTTTTTTTTTCTTACTTCACTAGAAATATCAACTGTGTTAAACAATAGTTAGATAAAAAATATGCATTAGAATATTTAGTTTCTAAATCTAAATTTATATTTAAGAATAACTCTAACAGTTTTCGAGTAATGTCTAGGTCAAGATGAATAAAATTGAAAATTTTCCAATTTTCGTGTTTGTAATGCTTATATCTAAAAAAACGAAATTCTTGAGCAATTAGTAAAAACTTGTAGCTCTTTGAAAGCTCTATAAGCATATATAATTGGATATTTGATAAAGTATTCAGTTTTTGAATTATAGTTTCCACAATTTTGATATTTTAGTATGTTAACCTAGGATTTTCTGTAATATATAAAAAGATTGATTAAAGCAGAGCAGTAATATATAAAATATCACGATAGTTTCAGCTTAATCTGTTTACTTACTCCTTGCTTAAATATTGGTGCACGATATATTTTGTTTCGCTTAACAAAAACAGGAGGATAAATGATCTTGGTGATTCTAAAGATTCAAATGATTGGTGAGGTTTTTTCAGAATAATATAAATATACGTATACAAGTACGTATTCAAGTACGTATTTATGCGCTGTCAATACCTCTTTATGCACTGTATGTATTTATGCCCTTGTAACGCTTTGAAAGCCTAAAAAAAACCAAATAATACTGAAACAATCAAATAAACTTATTGACTCTTTGCTGGAGTTTAATTTAAAGAAGTATTATTCATGCAAAACCAATTTATCTCCATAGGACTGCAGCTACCGCCGATTTCTTTCTGTTATGAATCTAAAATTAAGAAATTTGACTTCTCTTGGAGTTGCAAGTCATTTAATAATCGTAGTCATTCCGCAAGTTGGGAGTAAGACTTGTAGCTGAAATGTTCGTGCTTTCTTCAGACTCATATATGTATTCAAAATACAGGTAAAAAAAGAATATATATATATATATATATACAGGGTGAATACAGGTAAAAAAAAAAAAATATATATATATATATATACAGGGTGAGTCAGAACTTTTGAGCCAAACTTTAAGGGGTGATAAATCACATCTAAACAAACAATTTTTCTCAAACAAAGCAGGGTCGTAATGCAAGAGGTGAAACTCTAGACGTCGCTGACATTGAACGCAGAGACGACTGCGTCAGAATTAGCCAGAGTTTAAGCTGAGTTTAAAATTTCTTTAGCAAAAAAGCTAAAACCTCTTGTTTCATTTTCGCATTTTGGATAGTCTATCAGCATTTTGCGAAAAATGCGATCGTAGCGGAAACATTGGAACTAGCGAACGAACCTCAACTTGCAGCGCCACTGTTATTCTCTTGTAAAGTAATCGAAAATAATTATTTTGTTTGGAACTCATCGTAGCCTAGTGGATAGCCCGTTCATTCGCCACACTACGGTCCCCAGATCGAATTCAGATCGTTCCCAGTCAATATACATGTATTTACTTTACATGTATACAATTCCTGTCTATCAAATTACTATTAATTGCCATTTGTTCTAAAACACAGGGGGTCACCAAACAACTACTTCGGGGGGTCACTAAACATTGCATATCTTACTCTAAAGTGTCACCCTCTAGTCGTGACATGGAAAAGGTATTTTGGGTATCCAAACTGAGAGAGAGATAGAGCAAACACTCAAGGGTATATATTATATATTGGAACACTAAAGGGTGTATATTGGAAAGGGCCTACCATGACTGGCGATTGCAGTGGCGTGGACTCCGGCGCTCTCTCACGGGGTTGATCCGTTTTTTTCCGATCGTCATCAGAAAATTTTTCGGTGTCTTCACATTTCCATCTCCACACCTTCTCCTCGCTCCCTCGAAGTTCTCCCTCTCTCTTCGAAAATACCCGAAAATTCACACCCGCCTACACCTTTCTCGATTGACCTTTAGGTTCAAGAACAACGCCCAAGACGGTTGCCATTGGACATAATGATCTCTTGAGCTACCACCCATACCTTCAGCCCCCTATAACCTCTGGTCTCACTGCGCCCTAATTCAAAGGGGCCTGTATTCCTTTCGGACATCTAACACCGATGGCAGCCCGGGTGCGGAGAATTCCGAAGCTCCAACTTATTTCTGGCCTTGGCAAGCAGGTGGACAGATGGGGCGCAGGATAAACATTGCGAGCCGTCTCTATCAGGGACCGGCATCGTTGCATTCTGATCCAAAAGTAAAATATTGCAGTTATGGGAAAAACTCATACTACAATACCTATCGCGTAAACTCATGGACTTTTCCTTACAAAGGTATTATGGTGTTTAACACATAATCCTGTATACTGTGATCTGAAACAATGCTTAAAGCAAATTATTTGTAATACAAACTATCACGAAATGCAATTCATTACATAACATATAACTTAATAGAACAATCGAATAATTCTCGATAATACAAGAATGACCATTTATGAATTCTAACTATTAAATCAATTATTATCCCCAAATCAATGTATTACAATAAATATTAGGGTGTCCCAAATAGTTATTTTGTAACTTTGTCCTTGAGAACCAATGATCAAAGTACTTTAATTCCCAGAATGATGTGCTTCAAATGTAATATTACTGCATTTCGATATGAAATCAACTTAATTCTGTCCCAGTTAGATTTACTTTATAGATATGTAACAGAGTAAGCAGCATTTTATGAATGTGTATTTGAAGTGGTTTCAGCAATTGTGGAGTCATCATTCAGAATATTGCTCGATAAGTCGTTTTAAATATGTGTTGCACTGAGCATCGATAATATACATTTTGAAGAGCTAAATGAAGTAATGGAATTAAAAATAAAATAATGCTTACGCAAATTGCATACTAGGTTTGATGTAACAGATTGTTTAAATTGAATTTTAGAACTGCTATTTAATTTTTAATAAATGTTAAAAAGTGAAGATGTTAACACTTATAAATGATCTTTAACATTGATTGTATGGGTATGTGGAAAGTATTTTATGTTAGTTAAATTTGGTCTGCTGACGTGACGCCACTACAGGTATTCGATTAAAGACATATATATGTGACGTCACACCGGTTATTCGATCAAAATTCCAGTTGCGTAACATCAACGCCGGTATTTGGTTAAAAAAACAGATACGTATTAGAAAGTGAAATAATTAAATAACTAGAAATTATCTCTAACGTTTTCGATGATTTAAAGTAGGAGTAATTAAAATTATTCTTAAATATTTTTAAAAGGTTCACACGTACGATTCTGCTAATCGTCCGGTAAGTGGGTACAATACACTATAAATAAGTACCCGAACACTCTTTAGCACGCTGTCGGGTGTGCAATATACTTTGGTCACGAAACTGGACACCTCGAACATTACGTCCTAACACGACTGCTTACTACTCTGAAAGTGTAAACTTTTCACCCTCTACGTGGACATAATATGTTCCAAATAAGGTCTTTTGATTCTTACATATTTTAAACAATTATTTTTCACAATAAAGATTGAATAAAAAAATAATATGATAGTGATATCTCAAACAAAGCAGAGTGAGTTAATTTTGAGTTAATATTTTCCATTCGTGTGATTATTATCAGAATACAAATGTGGTTGTTATCGGTATTTAAATTCCCCAGAAAAATTCTTAGAGTAGAGCAATTTATTTACTCATGTCGATAATAAAACGATATATCATTTTTTGATATAAAATGAAAAAAATAATATATCCTGTGTGCTCTGTACATGACATTTACTACACACTTAAATTTTTTAGCCATTTCTAGCTTTATTTATACAAATTAAATTAAATCTAATGCTAGTGAAACGATATAAGTTATCAATACAAATATTTAAAAATATATTTTTATCCAGCATTTTTATCCAGAACTTTCAATAAAAATTAACACATTTGGATTTGGATGGAAAACAGTAACATATGTTTTTACTTTCCCTGCAGTACATGGTAATGTATACTGAAAGTATTGGAATCGTTAAGATATGAACTGATAAAAACTTATTTTAGTACTCTAATTAGAGTGTATACAGTTCCTTTCTAGTTTAGAGGGCGGGTGATAAAGACCTCATTCAGTTAGTTATTTTTATGTTTTTGCTATTTTTTTTATATTCCGCGCGATGTAACAGACATATCCTCTTAAAGTCATAAAAGTAAACAAAATTTTCCAAAGTATTTAATGTCGCTGTCATTAAAAATTAGGAATTTTAAATCAGTTCGGTACATATTTTCATTTTATTATTTCAAAGATGAATAAATTAACGTAGAGTATCTCCCATGTGGATAAAAATTGCGTTTAGCACAATCCAATGTTGTACAATCGCGCTGAAAATTACAAGCTCTAAGCATTTCGTATCTTATCATACGTAATCTGTTTGCACAAGACACTTGATTTAGGTCACGTGATTATACTTATGACGTGAACCGATAAGGCATTACGACCTCGTCTGTTGTGTGGATAGGTTTCGCTTATTCATAGCTGTGACAAATTTATAGTGCTTTAAGATCTTTTTAAAAATAGATCTTATACTGCAAATGTAATACTTGGATGTTACAATCTACAAATAATGGCTAAAATTCAAAGTAGGACATCACTCGAACAGTTAATTTCTAGTGAAAATGCTTTGGATTTGTCATTTCATGTCCTAGATGAGATAAAACGATGGATATTGTCGCAAATGTGTTAAATTCACCCTCACCCATGTTTGCGATGGATTCTGCAATGAATTACGATGTAGAATATGTTTCGACTGCAACTACTTCTACAGATACACACGCAAAATATGCACGTAATTAGAAAGAGCAGAAAAACTCCAATAAAATAACACACACCATTTCCATCAGGATATCTGGATTTAACGACGAGCGACAAGCGCTGAAACATTGGCGAAGTAACCGGCTATATAGCAAAACCTCTTCCAGGTACAATCGGTTAAATTTACCAAAAACGTATCCATTCCACCATCTTTCGATTGAGCCTGAAGTAAACCATATTTCTTTTTAGTTCAGGAGAAATTTAACTTTCTGCTTGCAATACATCACTGAAATCGGCGTTCGTCAAAGTAGCATCTCGGTCTTGCACCTCACAAAACCGCAGGCTAAAGGCGGACAGAAAATTGAAATGAGGGACGAGCATGGCACCTCGCGAGTGTTAAATCCAAATATCCTGATGGAAATAGTGTTATCTTATAGGATTTTCTCTGCTCTTTCCAATTATGTGCTTATTTTGCAGGTGCACCTGTCAGTAATCTCACAAATTTGGGATTTTTCAGACTTGACGCACTTTCCTTCTATCCACCATAACTCGGAAATAATTAGAGATAGAACAGGGTTGCTATGGTGTTTTCTGCTGTACATGGGCTCTTCCATCACCTCCTGTCGTTTGGGAGATTAAGTGCAATTCACCTGTATATATATATATATAATCTCCCAAAAAGGACAAGTACCTATATACCCATAAAGATGTTAAAAGAGTATTAATGAAGTGACGGCCGGGGGGAGTAGCGACCCCCAACTCTCCGGTTAAAGCTTTTACTGCCATGGCAAAACGCTCCCGGTAGCCGAAACCTTCAAACCACATAAAACAAGACACTCACCATTACCTCAATAAACATAAAAACACTTTAAAAACCAAGTCAATTATATACAAGAAAGATCAATCATACTTAAAGCATTGAATAAGAAACACTTTCCAACTTTAATGCAATTTTATTTAAACATGTCTAAAATGCAATACATTCATCGGTAATATTTTAAAACCTCTCACAATACTACATTGATTGATTATAGTTGAAAACTTAAACATTCATCCAAAAAATTGAACTTCATTCAAATGACGGCATTGAAATATAAATTGCCTGGTTTAAACATCTCTAAAATGTGATATATTACTCGGTAACAATTTTAGAATTATCATAATACCACGATAATTTATTATATTTAAAATCTTCATCGAAAACAACTGAAATTCATTCAAATGACGTCATAGAAAAAATAACACGCCTGGCTCTCTCTAAAAAAGCAGCATTCCATTCATAAATAATTTCCCATTCATGTCATTCATCACAATACTATACTAATTTATTTTATTTAAAAATTAAGACCATGGAGCTATAAGTAATTTAACTCTATGCTTAAAACTTCATCGCAAAAAATCGTCCTTCTCTCGGTAAAGTCAATGAATATTTCTTTCATATCAGCTATGCAGACTCCATGAGCTAAATTCTTTTGCATTAAAAAAATACAGCAATTCCTATACAACTCATCCTACATATTTTGCTGTTTACATTTCACATAAGTGAAAAATAGGCTTCGTTAGAGAAATAATCAAAGTTGGATGCTCATTTAAACTCAAATATATTGTCATTGCGTTGTTTCAGTGTGTAGATGCACAGAACTTAAACGAAAATAAAGAGGTTTTACGACGAATACAACACTCAATATGAATTAAAAAGAACTTTTAAAATGACGATTTTGAGACAAGATGGATGCCGTATTATATTTTGAAGTTGGTCACGTGATCGTTTCATATCATGGTCACGTGATCGCTTCATATAAGAGGTGTAATTATTATTTTAATTTTTATTTAAAAAACTACTGAATATATTTCGCTGAATTTTTTTTTATATATTTTATGGAACAATTTAAATATTACCTAAAATTTTCGAAGCAATTTGAGAATTTTAAATTCGCTTAAAAAATGTTTGAAAAATTTGGTCCCATTGGGTTCAATGTATTTCATTTTTTCAACACGGGTTCAATCCAAAACTAATTGGGTGATATTATCTATATATACTAATTGCCAAGTGTCCGTCTGTCTGTCCGTCTGTCTGTCTGTCTGTCACGCTTTTTTTAGGCACTTCCCGAATAGATAGAGACTTGCAATTTGGTACACGGCTCGGTCGTCCGATAAAACCCCCTAGAAAAATCGAATTTTCCGAAAACGTTCTATAGAGGGGGTGCCCCACACCAAAACGTTCGAAAAGTGAAAAGATGGGAAAGCATACTTTGCGATGAGATAGAGACTTCAAATTTGGTGTATTGGTAAATCATTCAAAAGGAAGAAAGTGTGCAATTTCAGATTTCCAATATTTTCTACTTAAGGGGGTGCCGCACACACCAAAACGTTCGAAAAGTGAAATGATAGGAAAGCATGCTTTGCGATGAGATAGAGACTTCAAATTCGGTGTATGGGTAAACCGTTCGAAAGGAAGAAAATGAGCAATTTCAGATTTCCAATATTTTCTACTTAAGGGGGTGCCGCATCCCAAAACGTTCGAAAAGTGAAATGATAGGAAAGCATGCTTTGCGATGAGATAGAGACTTCAAATTCGGTGTATGGGTAAATCGTTCGAAAGAAAGAAAGTGTGCAATATCAGATTTCCAATATTTACTACTTAAGGGGGTGTTGCACACCGAAACGTTCGATTTACCGAATAAATAAGAAAAGGCACCTTTAAAATTTGATAGAGGCTTAAAATTTGGTATATGGGCTAATAATTTGACGAAAACACCCAAGACGAATACAGTTTTTCAAAAATGTTCTGTTAAGGGGGTGCTCCAGAGTAAAACGTTCCAGAAGTCAATTGATAAGAAAACCATACTTTGGAATGAGATAGAGATATCAAATTTGGTGAAAGGGTAGATAGTTTGAAAGGAAGAAAGTGTACAATTTCAGTTTATCAATATTTTCTACTTTAGGGGGTGCCGCACACCAAAATGTTCGATTTTCGGAATAAAGGAGAAACGCTCCTTTAAAAACGTGTAGAGGCTTTATATTTGGTATATGGGCGAATCATCTCTTAGAAATCACAAAAAGAATAGAGTTTTTCAAAAATGTATAGTTAAGGAGGTGGGTACTCCACACAAAAGCATTCGAAAGATGAAATGCTAGAAAAGCATGCTTCACGATGAGATAGAGACTTCAAATTTGGTGAACGGGTAAAAAGTTGGGAAGGAAGAAAGTGTGCAATTTCAGTCTTCAAACATTTGCTATTGTAGGGGGTGCCGATCACTAAAATGTTCGATTTGCCGAACAAATGAAAAACACCTCCTTTACAATGTGATAGAAGCTTGAAATTTAGTATATGGGCTAACCATTTGACAAAAAAAACCAAACATGAATACAGTTTGACAAAAATGTTCATTATCGGGGTGCTACACAGAAAAACGTTCGAAAGGTGAAGTGATAGAAAAAACATGCTTCTCGATAGGATAGAGACTTCAAATTTGGTGTACGGGTAGATAGTTTGAAAAGAAGAATGCGTGAAATTTCATATTTCCAATATTTGCTACATTAAGGGGTGCTGCACACTAATATGTTCGACTTTTCGAATAAATGAGGCAAGCTTCTTTTTAAATGTGACAGAGGCTTGATATTCGGTATATGGGCCAATCATCTGATAAAAAACCCAAGACAAAGATAGTTTTTCAAAAATGTTCACTTATGGGTGTGCTTCACAGAAAAAAGTTCCAAAGGAGAAATGCTAATATTGGGGTGCCTCGGGATGAGATAGAATTTAATGTAGTGTACGGGTAAATAATTCGTAAGGAAGAAATGCGGAGATTTAGTTTCCCAATATTTTCTTCTTTAGGGGGTTCTGCACACCAAAATATTTGATTTGTAGAATAAATGTGAAACGCGAATTATTAAAAAAATTACATTATTCAGGGGTTGCTTATTGCAAGACCGTTGATTTTCAACGGGTATTCGGCTAGTTTATTTATATTCCCATAGGTCCTACAGACCGTCTGAACAACATACTAAAATTTCATTTTGATTAAGTCATTTTTACGGCAGTTATCGTGCTAACGGACAGACAGACAGACAGACAGACAGTCAGAATGAACAAAGTCATAAACACTTTTCAACTTTGTTGTAAAGTGTTAAAAACCCTTAAATTACTTTAAGCAACACTAATAACTATCCAAAGATCTGAAAAGGCGGCTGGTCAGATCTTTGGATAGTTATTAGTGTTGCTTAAAGTAATTTAAGGGTTTTATATAATTCACTTGGTTTTTAAAGTGTTTTTATGTTTATTGAGGTAATGGTGAGTGTCTTGTTGGATGTGGTTTGAAGGTTTCGGCTACCGGGAGCGTTTCGCCATGGCATTAAAATCTTTAACCGGAGAGATGGGGGTCGCTACTCCTCCCGGCCGTCACTTCATAAATAATCTTTTAACATATTTATGGGTATATAGGTACTTGTCCTTTTTGGGAGATTATATGGTTATACACTTGTATAAAGCAGCATGGTGCTTTACCGTTGTATAATGGTGCTTTACCATGGTGCTTTACCGTTGTATAATGTTCTTTTAAATTTTTGGAAGCGAGTTTGGCTTTTTAAGTCATTTTATGTATTTATATATATATATATATATATATATATATATATATATATATATAGATATATATATATATATACAAGGTGAGTCAGAACTCTTGGGTCAAACTTTAAGGGGTGATAACTCATATCTAAACAAGCAATTTTTGTCATACAAAGCAGGGGCGTAACGCAAAAGGTGAACCGCTAGATGGTAGCTCATGACATAAGGAAATGACTACTATCTCGTAAAAAAAGGAAACACAAATATGACAGAGTAGCCCCGGAGTACGTTTTACTGACAGAAATTGTGGAATGCATGGATGAAATTACAGAAATTGCTCAAAAGTGCGACCACCAGCAGTAATGCAGGCTTCACACCTACGACGTAGCGAGCTGCGCACGTTAGCAAAAACACCCGGCATATTTTCGACAACACCGGTAGCAACAGCAATCCTAACAACAAGGTCCTCGTCGAAGTTGATAGGACTTTCGTTGATAAGATTTTTCATATGGCCCCATAAGAAAAAATCGAGACATGAGAGATCAGACGGTCGTGCTGACCAAGCTATGGGATCCACGATCAATCCATTGCCCTGGAAATGTACATATAAGGTGTGCCGCCCACATCCACGCTGAAATGGGGTGGTGCTCTGTCGTGTTGGAACCACATACCTGTAAAATGTTGGCAGGAGCATGTTGCAGTGACAGTGGCAATACCTCCTGTGAAAATAGGAGGTGTGTTCTGCCGTCCAGTCGGCATGGTAAAAGATATGGGCCAATCAAATGATCATGCACGATTCCAGTCCACACATTTACGGAGAAACGCTTCTGGAAGGAATGTGGACGTGTGGCGTGCGGATTTCTAGATGCCCACACATGAAAATTGTGCATATTGAAAATGCCCTCACGAGTAAAGGTATATTCGCCCGTGAATAAAACATGTGCACTAAAATCAGGCCGCGCCGCCATCAGTTGCAGAAACCAGCGTGCAAAATCATAGGAAAGCAGGGACGGAAATGCCGCCCTCAAGTGATAAAGATACATAAAGACGCAGCAAAGACACAACAGAGGACGCAGTGTTAAAAGCTTTATTACAAACAAAAAAGAGTACAGCAGTTACAAGCATCACAGGAGATGTTCGAAATTTCACCAATTGGCATTGATTCACGCATGACAGCAACGTCGCATGAATTGGTGGACATTCTCATAGGTACCAGACGTTTCGCTGGTTGTAGTAACAGCGATGGGATTCGTGCCACTAGGTCCATATCAGAATCTATAAGCATTTCGTAGACAATGGCCTTCATGACACTCCATAAATAAAAATCCATGGGTGATAAATCAAGTGATCTGGGGGGGGGGGGCATGCGACGGAACCATCACGCCTAATCCATCTACTTCTAAATGTCCTGTCCAAATAGTCACGTACTGAAATTGCATAATGATTTGGAACCTCATCGTGTTGAAACCACATTCGGCGTCGAATTTGTGCGGGAACATCGGTAAGCAATTCCGGAAGAACCTCCTGAAGAAAGATGAGGTACTTGGGAGAGACCAGTCGAGGTGGTAAGGTGTATGGGCCGAGTAAACTGTCAGCCACGATTTCCACCCACAAATTAACAGCGAAGCGGTGTCGTGCGGCACCTGGTCGTGTTCCGTGTGGATTGTCTACTGTTCACATGTGCGTATTCTGAGTATTGAACACCCTCCTCACGTGAAAAGGACGTTTCATCACTGAACAAAACAGAGCATGGGAACTGCAGGTCCGCCGCACTTTCTTGAAGAAACCACTGTGCAACCGCAACACGTCGTGGATGATCTTCCTGCACTCTTTGAAGATGAAAAAGATGCAAGGTCTCGTTGTTCAGAACGCGCCATACAGTTGTTACGGATGAACTTGTTTAAGCGGCAAGCGCCAGTACACTGGTGCCGGGATATCGGTCCAAATCATGCAACAAACCCTCTTCCAAATCTGTTTATCGTGGCCGCCCGGTATCCTGCATCGGTACTGTGAAGGATCCACATTCAGACAGGTTTTCATGCACATGAGCAAACGTTTGGTGATTTGGTAGGTGCCTCGTTGGAAATCTTTCCTGATACAACAGTACAGCAGCACGTCCATTTTCGTTTGCTAGGTAATACACGAAGTGAATATCGGCCAACTTGGCGTTCGTGAAACGATTCATGTTGACCGCATTCAGTCGACGTCTACAATGAGGAACCCGCGCCTGCCGACCTTGAGAGCTCGTATATAGCGCCACCTATCGATTCCCGCCCAGCTTTCCTATGTGATTATGATTCCTATCGATATTATCTACCTCCCCTCCAAGTTTGTACGTAAAGTTCCGGAACACCCTGTATACAAAAGAATGAACTCAGCGGATAAATTACCAAGAAAGGTTAAACATGTATAAAACATCCATTATGAAATACTCTCCAACTACAATGCCATTTTATTTAAACATCTCTGAAATGCGATACATTCAGCGGTGATACTTTTTAAATTATCACAGTATTGCAATAATTTATTTTACTTACAAAAGTAAACCCATGGAGGTAAAAATACTTTCATACTCTATGCTTAAAATTTTATCGGAAAGGGCAATGCTATTAAATCGCCTGTTTCTCTATGTAAACGCAATGAATATTTCATTTATATCACTCCAGACTTCAGAGCTAAACAATTTTGTTTTAGAAATTCAGAAATTTTTATACTACTCATCTTACAGCTTGTTTTGTTTACATTCTGCTTATGTTAAAATTAGTCTTCGTTGTAGAGAGTTTGATAATCATTTAAACTCAAAAATATTCTAATTGCATTGACGCAGAATACAGATGCACAGAAAATGAGTAAAAGTAAAGCAGTTTTAGGACGGATGCCACGCTAAATATAAATTTAAAACAACTTTTAAAATCACGATTTGGACCCTGGCAAAAACGATGGATGCCGTGTTTTATTTTGAAATAGGCCACGTGATCCCTTCATATAATATGGGTGTAAATATTATTTTAATTTTTATTTAAAAAACTAACAAACACATTTTGCTGAAAATATTTTATAGTATTTTAAGGGATAATTTGAACATTTGATAAATTTTCAAAGCAATCTGTGAATTTTGACTGCACTTAAAAAATGTTTGAAGAATTGGATTCCATAGGGTTCAATGTATTTCATGTTTTCAACCCGGATTCAGTCCAAAACTAATTGAGTGATATTATTCATTTATATTCACATAGGTCCCACAGACCGTCTGAACAACATACTAAAATGTCATTTTGATAAAATCAGATTTAGGCAGTAATCGTCCAAACGGACAGACAGAATGAACAAAGTCGTAAAAACTTTTCAACTATGTTGGAAAGTGTTAAAAAGTGAATGTTCAACTCGACAACAAAGCTAGTTAGCCTAAATCGAATTACATATTTGTAGAGAAATATCTAATTAGTAAGCATGGACAATACAAAATAGACAATAAAAAATTATGCTGTACAGCAAATAGTTAAAAGGAAAACAAGGACTTGATGCAATTATATGCAATATCAATAAAGATATTTACAATAGAAATAACGAAAAATGTTGCCAAAATGGACTAACATTGGAATTGGGTTTTTCCCCCAACTCTGACTTGTTTGATCTACATGGTTTGAATGAAAGTTGAAAACATACTTTGCATGAAACGTGTTTGTTCATTCCCCAGGTTTGTATGGTGAAATTTGCCGACTATTATTACTTTCCTTATATACATAGTATATAATGTATAAGGAAAGTATTATGACAGAGTCGAACATTCGAATTCGAGTTTTCGGCGGGAGAGCACGTTTCAAGCACAACTGATCACGAATTGAACATTTTCGATGTAATGTCTGTGTGGGTGTGTGCCTGTCAGTGAGTCTGTGGAGACGATATCTCACGAACGAATTTGAACGCCAATAGTCATTTGTCTGCTATAAGGCTAACTAATTTTTCCGTCCATAGCGTCTGGCGAGATTTTGGCGACGAATTTTGCGGAATGTTGCCAACTTGGCGACTTTTTAAATGTTGCCAAATTAACGAAAATCTCGCCAAATGGATAAACATGACGCTAAATCAATGAAAATGAAGACTAATTGAAGAAAATTCAATATCTTGGAATGATTAAAAGTATTTACTATAAGAATAATTATTTTGTTACTGTAAAAGTAGTAAATTCATTGCATTATATAAGAAAAGTCATGTTCTGCCCACATCAGATTTTTTAATTAACGATAACATGCCAAATATTGCAAATAAGAGCACAGCGATTTTTTTCATTCGACTAATTACTGTGCAGATCATTTTTTTCTAATCTCACTTTTATTTCTAATGGGACCGCATAAAAATTTAGAACACTTCTTATGAAGCTACAACACACATATATGAAATAATTACACTTTACTTTTAATAAACTTTCAAATTAGAAGTTCAAATTGAAATGTGAGGTCAACTATGCTAAGACTCCCATTATAATTAATTGCCTCTCAAAAATTCATAGTAACTAATAGTTACTAACCATTTTTGAGAGGTAATTATACAGGTTAGTTACTAACTTTTGTTAATTAAACGAATGTTCAAATTCACCTTACATTCAAATAGGAATTACGTATCTAAAACTAATTGAAAAAGCATGAAAAATGCTGAAACCCCCATTATAATAAAGTATCTCTCAAAAACAGAAACTAATAGTTACTAATCATTTTTGAGAGACAATTATACGGGTTAGTTACTAAGTATGGTGAATTAAACTAATTTTCACATTCACTTAACATTCAAATTGGAATTACGTATCTAAGACCAATTATAGAAGCTTGTAAAGTGAGATCAACTATGATAATACTCCCATTAAAATTAATTACCTCTCAAAATGGATAATAACTTATAGTTACTGATCAGTTTTGAGAGGTAATTATACGGGTTAGTTATTTACAACGGTGAATTAAACTAATGTTAAAATTCACTTGAAACGCAATACGTCATGATATTATCTAATTACTATACAACTTCAACTGCTTATTTCTTAAATAAATATTCATGAAATAGTATCTAATTGTAAGCGGATATAAAGTAAAACCAAACTGAATATAATTATGAAGTTCATTTGATGCTCAATTGTCAGAAGATTACGTTTCAAGTAGCTCTTTTGGGGATTTTAATTTATTTTACTATTTGAAAACAAACATTCTTATACTAAGTATTAGCATTATTGCAGATCACAGGATATATCCTATTGAGGTTATCATTGAATGACAAGTATTTTACTGGCTGTAGTAAATAACTGCATTTGTATCCGGGTAAGATATTTATTCCTTTAGCACGATTGTTTGAATACTTTTATTGAGAATTCTTGCTTATTACTTTCCTTATATGCATAGTATAATGTATAAGGAAAGTATTGTGGCGGGGTCGAAAATTCGAATTCGAATTTTCGACGGGAGAGCACGTTTCAAGCATCCCTGATCACGAATCGAATATTTTTGAGGTGATATCTGTGTGTATGTGTGTGTGTGTGTGTGGAGGCGATATCTCATAAACGAATGGACTGATTCGAATGAAATTTGATGCAAAATTACAATCCCTGACTACTGGAAGCCTATTGTTTTTAAACACAATCGAATGTTCCGAACCACCCTAAATTTTGAAGTGAGATTTTGAAAAGATTATCAAGAAATCAAAACCTTTAATATAGTTACGTAAATAGACATTCCTTATGTAAATTTTCTTTAGAAAACGATTGACATAAATTTTAGATCACTAGCATGATCTTTTCTCGAGGTATTGCACATTTTTAAAGTAAATGTATCAAAAAATTCCATAAATTAAAAAAATATATTAACTTTTGAGAAACATGTTCACTTTTCATATGCAATTTCATACGATAAATTTGGTGACATCATTCTCGTGGATCTAGATCCTTCCATTCATGGGAAAAGATACTTTTTGTATTTGAACGCCAATATTTATTTATCTACTATAAGAATAACTTATTTCTCCGTCCATAACGCTGGGCGAGAAATAACGTCCATAACGCTTTGGCGATGAATTTGTCGGAATGTCGTCAACTTGGCGACTTCTTTAAATGTTGCCAAATTAACGGAAATCAAGCCAAATGGATAAAAATGAAGCTAAATTATTGAAAATGACGACTAATTGATGATAATTCAATATCTTGGAAAGTATATAAGTATCTGCCATGTTCCAATGGGATCAGATATAATTTTATACTGAAATAACTATTTTAAATGGAGTTTTCCCATCACGGATTAGAATTCAGAGATTCACTCGTCTTTGGAAAAGACGCTCTTGGCGCACAGGCGTCAATGACGTCAAATAAAACAAATATACAACTAAAACGAAGAAGAGAAGTGACCCCTCCAGCCAATGACTGGGCGATATCGGATCCCCATGGCTTCGAGGCGTGAATATCCGACTAGAACTTTCTCTCACTCTCTCACTCGATCCGGAAAATGACTGCAATTATGTACCAACGAATTTGCTCCCAAGTGTAAGACTTCGGCTGGCGCAAAATGACGTGAATGCCAACGATTCATCTAAAATAATCTAGTATCTGAAATTGCAAAATAGCCTTACGTAACCTTCATGACGATCGTGGCCAATAAATATCATCACTATCATGAAGACATAAAGAAAAATAGGGCTCAATCTAAACATAAAGAAAAATAGGGCTCAATCTAAACATAAAGAAAAATAGGGCTCAATCTAAGCTGAAAATTCCGGCAAAAATGGATCAAAAGGGGTGTGATTGCTGGGCAAGATTCCTGAGCCCCAAGCCGAAAATGGCACGAGTGGCATCTTACCTCAATGCTTGATTGCAATTAGGTATGGTTAAGGTGAATAAGAGAACTAAGAAGAGTTCTTCTTATCAGAATTACAATCTGATCACGAGCGCAATTTTGTATGATGCGATTGTTACGGAGAAGCTATTTGCTAACAAGGCCGTTATGCAGCGAAACGCCGATACCAATGGTCGCTGAGAAGTTTTCCACGGAAATCCCCTTTAGCCCTGATGAGTGCCACAAGTTCCCAAGTGGGGCCTGAACATAATTATTAGTCAATATTCCGGAAAATAGGAATATTCAATGAGAAGGAACAAATAGAAATTAGTAATAAACATAGTTGGAATAACAATTATTAGTATCGACTATGGGTGAGTGGAATTTTAATTAATTTACTAAATTAGTAAGAGCGTTAAAGAAATGATCCATTAACTGATATTTAAGAATGAATCACATTGATCGGATAATAAGACGATAAATAATATTTATATTGTATATGAATATTAATTATATACTAGTATAAAATATACATATAGTAAAATGAAATAAGCATTTGTTGCATTTATGTTTATATTATATAAATATTTGATGGAACAGAAATTGTTATTAGTGTATGAAACAGTGCTAATGAAATTATGTACACAAACAAATTGGTATTTAATGAAAATTGTATGAAGTATATCCTTTAGTGACACCGAAGTAATTATAACCGAGTAAGTGGCACCTAAATCACTAAAGGTATAGGAAGATTAATTATTGAATGAGAAATATTGATTAATTGAGCTTATGTAGGCATGCTAGACAAAATACCGATACAATTTTGAGAGATAAAGAAAACGATGAACTTTAATTTCTAGTGATGATACTTGTAAATTATCAATAAAGCCTTATTAATATTCAGTCAGGTTTCTGTCTGGTGCAGATTGTTTCGTTAGATGTTGGGCCTTAACTTCTGCGAATTATATAAATATCTAGCCTTCGAGCTATTTTATACTTAATCAAAAGTATTACAAAAATTAGAGATTATCAGATTCAAGATTTGAGGTTGAGAGTTTATCTAAAAGTCAAATAGTACATATTTTAAGATAAATAATTGTGTTTAATGAAGGGATTTAAATATTAGCAGCGTAATTAGCAAGGGTAATTTAATTCGTAATAATCTGAATCATCGATAAAGGCGGGTCAAATAAGCACTCCTCTCGTTGCAAATTATGCAACAAAAAATTGTTTTAGGGCAACTGGCCCTTCCATGACACATTTAATGGTCACTGTGCGTTTTGGGGACGTACAAGTAACCTGATCAGAGAAGAGACGAAGAAGTACAATTATAAATTTGCCTTAGCTTTAATTAGTGCTGGAATATACAACATAATAATAATCCAAAATAAGTAATTAGAGGTAAATGAGATAATTAAGTGTTAAAAGGAATGAGCTCAAAATAATGTGCCGCACAGAGTGTGTTGATAAAGCAATGCTGCCTAATGATATGAATAAGATTTATATGAAATTGAATTATTTATAACAAAAACGATAATGTAAGAATCATAAATTAAATGTGAATGATGAATATGTAATGGTAAATGCAAAGGTATTTGTTGTATATTGATAAATAACAGTTATGATAATATGGATTATATATATTGAACCCAAGAGACAAAATTTAATGCATAAATATTGAATTAGCCCTATAAGGCAAATTAATGAGATAAATTAAAACATGATTTAAAATCGATAATTGATTCTAGTGATTAATAATGGATGATAGTGTGTAAAAAATCCATGCGATACCCTCCTTTAGACCTTTTATTGATGCATTGTGTATTGTTTGCTTATTTACTTTTCAGAATGTCAGAGGTAAGTAAAACGTTAATAGGCTTCTCTATCCACTGTATGATAGCCAAATCCTTATTCAATTTAGATGCTGACCAATGGTCAAGATCTTTAATAACGCTGATGTGCAACACACAAATTTTCTAAAATATGAAAAAGTCATTTCTTACTAATTTCGGGGCACTGAATACAAAAATAATAGTAAAAATTGGCAATTGGCTCTTACTTAGGAGACACTGAGGTATTCGGTTCCCTCATTTTCCTTGAAATATATGCGAAAAATGAAATATGAGAATATGTAAATTTTTATGATTTACAAATTATAATAATTTGTAAATTATATACCAACGTTTTTAAAAAAGAAATGTATTAAAATATATGTCTCATATATTGAATACATATGAAATGTGTTAATATTAGTATATACTATATATACTTGAAATATCTGAAAAAGTTAGATTTTAGAACGTGGTACCCAAGACATAAAAGCTTTATTGTAAATCGAGTAAAACTTTGGCATCAGTTAGTCTGCAGGAGACGACGCCAGTTTGGCTGTTGGCACTGTTTCCAGCCTTGGCTCTAAAAATAAAAATGCGGTAGCTGTTTGTTGTACTTGGCGTTTTGTGTGAGAAAGAAGTGATTGCAGTGACTTTGCGTTTTAGTTAAACATATTATATTTTTTAGACCTGTGATGCCTCGTAAGAAGGTTAATTCTGTTAATAATTTCTGCTATATATGTGGAGAAGTGACATTTGAATCTCAAAAATGTTCCATCACTCCTTTAGTAAAAAAGGCATATCACCTTTATTTCGGATGCAGCATTGGGGATCTGGACAATCCCTGTGCCCCACACATTTGCAGTAATTCCTGTTAAAGGAAACTTATGGCTGGCAGGCAAAAAGAAAATGACAATGCCATTTGCCATTCCTATGATTTAGAGGGAACAAATGACTGCTGCTTCTGCATGGTCCAACCTTTTCGTGGAGGAATCACAAGGAAAAAAAGTCAACAGTGCAGTACCCGAATATACCATCTACTATACGACCCCATGGTGAAGGGTTACTCATTCCGGAAACTCTAAATGAATGTTTTATTGATCAAGTGGAAATTCAAGAATCAAATTCATGTGATGATCAGCAGTGTTCTACATCTAAAAATGAATATAATGATGATGTTATACCTACACCACACATTCTGTCTCAAGAAAAACTAAATAACCATGTTAGAGATCTAGAGCTGTCCAAGGCTAAGGCAAAATTACTTGCATCGAGGCTTATATAATGGAATTTACCCCAGGAAGATGCCCGAGTGACTTCGTTTCGCAGTTGTCATGGGCAATTTTTGCTTTATTTTATAAAGGGACAAAACCTTGTTTTCTGTTCTGATGTCAATGTCTTAATGACAGCTCTCAAAATTGAATATGACACTTCGCAATGGAGGCTATTCACAGATTCATCCAAAACAAGTCTCAATGCAGTATTGCTGCATAATGGAAACCAGCTTCTATCCATTCCAGTCGGACTCTCTGCCTCTATGATAGAAACCTATGAAAATTTGAAACATTTGTTGATCTGCCTTCAATACAACAAGTACAACTGCCATATTTGTTGTGATTTGAAAGTGGTAGCTCTTCTCATAGGTCTTGAATTAGGAGATAACGAAGTACAGCTGCGTTTTATGTGAGTGGGACCGTAGATTAAAAACTTTGCACTATGTAAAAAAAAACAATGGCCTAATAGACAAACATATTATATTGGAGAGAAGAATGTACAAAATCCACCATTAGTAGAGGCAAAAAAATCCTACTACCCCCCTTATACATAAAACTTGTCATAATGAAAAATTTTGTGAAAGCCATGGACAAGAGTAGATCAGCCTTAAAGTTCTTAAATAAGAAATTCCCTACAATCAGCGAAGCTAAACTGAAAAAGAGAATTTTCATTGGTCCACAGATCTATAAGCTCTTTAAGGATGCAAATTTTGATAACGTGCTCTAACAAGATGAAAAATAAGCTTGGAATGATTTTCCCCTTGTGTCAACGAATTTCTTAGGAAATGTGAAATCAAAGGACTATAAGAAATTAGTGATTGCCATTTTGTCTGCATACAAGAAACTTGGTTGAACTATGTCTCTAAAAATGCATTTCCTGCAGTCTCATTTGGACTTTTTTCCTGGAAACCGTGGCCAGGTTAGCGATGAGCGTTTTCACCAGGACATTGCGAAAATAGAGAAAATATACCAGGGAAACTGATCCACCACAATGTTGGTAGACTACTGTTGGACAATTTTCAATGATAACTCTGAGAAAATGCATAAGCGACAATCCAAGCGACCCCGTAACATGAAGTAAGCAGGTACATGCACTTGTTGACTTATTGTTTCATATTAAAAGCATTAAGTTACAAATATCTTAGGAATGGGAGTTAATTTCAAATTTTTTGTCATATTCGTGTTCAGCAACCCAAGATTAGCAATAAATGGTTAATTTAATCTCGGAGAAAAAAATGTCATCAAAATTTGTTGTCGTGTGTAATCTTTACAGAATCTGCCTTTAGTTACTTATTCTTCTGGCTTCCTATAAGAATAACCTAATTTGTTTTACTGTAAAAGTAATAAATTTATTGCATTATATAAGGGAAGTCATGTGCCGCCCACATCAGATTTTTAATTTAATTGGGTGGGTCTGAAATTATTGAAAAAGTCTGATTGAAGATATATGTATAACCTGAGATTCTATATTGTATTCCACCTTGTATTGCTTTCCCTATATAGACAGCATAATGAAAGAAAAATTAATAATCAAGATTGGCACCACGTCTGCATACAATAGACAAAACCAAGAACAAAACGCTTTTAAAAAACGAAAGGTCTTTTATTTAACATCCTAAAAGACGTACAAAAATTGTTTAAAACAGCCAGAGCGCTTTCGGACGTATATACGCCCTTCATCAGTGGCCACATGAGTAGTAAAAGCATGGAATGTTTATATATAGAGAGACCATTTTAAAACAAATTTGCATAAAATATAAAATGGTAAATGAACTTACTAAAATAATACAAGAAATATACACTGAAATTACACAATAAGTTTAAACGCTTACGAATTTTAAATATTACAAGAAAAGAACTAAAACAAATTTTAGAAAAACGTCAACCATGATATTCCTGAGAATGACGTCACAAAAAAACTTTTAAGAGGTTTGAATTGCATAGTGTCGAGAATGAGTCGACAAGCATAACTTAAAATTTGAACAGGATCAAAATTACAAATTAATTCACGGTAAATATAAATAAACAGGGATTCATAAAGAAGAATACTACGTGGATTGTTACAACGAATCAAAAGGAAAGTTGTTTTGGCCGAGGCTGTTTTACAGGAGCTCGAGAATGAGATTTTGCCTTCTTTAACAATTAAACTTCTTCTTTGCTGCCGTTACGTGGATGATTATCTGGGATCGTGATTTAAATGATCTCCTTCACCTTTTGGATAAAGTTAATGATTTTTACCCTTCGATTAATTTGACTGTTGAGCATGAATCTAACTGTTTCTTGCCTTTCCCTGATGTTCGTGTCACCCGTTCTGATTTTAGTTTTCATACTTCCGTTTTCCGTAATTCCACTTTTACTAACTCCTGTATCCCCGGTAATTCTTTCCATCCTGTATCCTCTAAAAAAGCTTCTTTTAACGCGTATTTTAATCTCGCGTTTAATGCTTGCTCTTCTATCCCCGTTTTAACTTATGAAATTAATTTTATTTTTAAACTTGGCCATGAGGCTGCTTATTCTTTTGAATTCATACATAAGATCTTCGCCCACGTTCGTCTTAAATTCACTCAAGTTGATATTAAACTTGTTACTATTAGAGATCGTTTAGTCCATAAATCTAGTGTTCCTTGCCATCCTAGGATTTTCCGTCCTTTTGTTTATTTCTGCCATGAATTTGGTTTCAAACACTTTCACTCTAATATTACCACTTTATTTAATCGTATTCGATCCGATAAACTTGGAAATTTTGATGACTTTAAAAGCTTTGCTGGGGTGTATGTCGCTTCCCTGTTATCCCCTGCTGGTGACTATAAATTTTACATTGGTAGTACAAAACGTACTGTTGGCATCCGTTTAGCAAAACATGCTCGCGATGTCAAATCTGGTAAACTTTCTACGGCTCTTGCTCAATATGTGGCTAATGATAAATTTCTTCCCGTTTTTGAAAAAACTTTCCTTTTGATTTGTTGTAACAATCCACGTAGTATTCTTCTTTATGAATCCCTGTTTATATTTGTTGTATAAAAATATGTTGATATTTCAATTTGTTGTATAAAAAATTTAACCAGCTAATTTTGAAAGCCTATTGATTTTAAACGTAATCGAATGTTCAGATGACAACCAAATTTTCGTATGAAATTTTGAGAAAATCATCAAAAAATCTGAACCTTCAATGATGTTACGTAAATAATCATTTTGTATGTTGTAATTTTTCATTAGACATTGACAAAAATTTTATAACACTAACATGAACTGTTATCGAGATATTGCAATTTTTCAAATAAATTTATCAAAAAATCACAGAAAATAAAAAATATTATTAAATAATCTGAAATGTCTACTTTTCATATGTAAGTCTATGTGATGAATATTTTAACATCATCCTCGTGGATTTAGTACGTTCCATTCCTGAGAGAAGATATAATTGAATATATACTTTATATAATAGTTTTTTATTTTAATGTTTAACAATCATTTACATAACGCCAACAGTCATTTACATATATAAAAATGCTCTTCTCCCTGTTTATCTGTAACGCTCAGTGATAACTTTTTCAAACTTGACAACTAATAATCGAATTATTGCCAAGTTGGAGATATTTGATTCCATAAGTATGACATTATTTGATTCTATATCACTTGATTCCATAAGTTTGGCGTTATTTGATTCCATATCACTTGATTCCGTCAAACCGGCGCTAGCCGCGACAGAAAATTTCTCTATTTTAAAAATAATTGGTCAGAGCAGGCGGATGAACCTAGCTCTTTTTTTATATAAATATACTAGTGTCGAATTGTTGATCGTAAAATCATAAATTACTCTCAAAAGACTTTCAGTACTCATCGATTATAATATATGTAATAATTTTCTTTCGAAACGTTATATTCGTTCTTAAGATATCTCATCCATAAGTTCACTATCACACACACATACACTCATCCGTCACCTAAAACCTTTCATTTCGAGTTCAGGGATGCTCGAAACGTATTTTTCCGTAAAACCGGAATTTGAGTTTTCGACTACATTACAATACCTTCACTATGTACATTATAATATGTATATAGGGGAAAGTTACTAACCTACACAAATATTTATTATTTTTCTCATTATAATTTTTGGTTTTACAACAATGCTGTGGAACTTCTGTAAAATACAGAGTAAAATTTTCGATCAAATACTTATGCTGCCTTTGAAAATTATTTCAGTAATATTTATGCATCGCATTGTAATACAGAATTATAAAAACTTGAGCAACGTAAATAAAGACACAATTAACACAATAATTATATTTGCAATAGTACTTATAAATTTTAATATAGTTACACATTTCATTGAATAACAATTATTGCTTATTAACACTTTCCAAAATGTTTTTAAAGTGTTTATGACTTTATTAATTCTATCTGTATGTCTGCCTGTTTCTCTATCTGTCCGTTCGCACGATAACTGCGGTAAAAATGACTGTATCAAAATAAAATTTGAGTTCGTTGATGGCACGGTCAGTGGGAATATGGAGATGGAAAAGAATAATATCACTCGATTAGTTTTGGATTTAGTCCGGCTTGAGAAAATGAAATACATTGAACCCTATGGGACCTAATTTTTCAAAAAATTTTTAAGCGGAGTTAAAATCAGCAAATTGCTTTGAAAATTTTGGGAAATATTCAAATTATCACGTACCATATGTAAAACAAATTCATCAAAATGCGTTACGCTGTTTTCTAAATGAGAATTGAAATAATAATTACACTATTATATGAATAAATCACGTGACTCATTGCAAAATGAAATATGGCATCCGTTTTTTTCGCTTAGTAAAAATCGTGATTTTTAAGGAAAGATTATATTTAAACATAGTGTTGCATAAAACCGCTTAATTTTGCATATTATCTGTGTACCTAACTTCTGTGCCTGCGCAGTCACAATATTTTTGATTTTAAAGTATCACTAAACTTTCATTATTTCTACAACGGAGCGTAATTTTAACGTATGTAGAATATAAACAAATTAAGCGATTGTAAGATGAGTTGTATGAGAATTGCTGAATTTTTTAATGCAAAATTATTTAGCTTTGGAATCAGGAATAAGTGATATGAATTCAATATTTATAGATTTTACATAGAGAGGCAAGCGATTTTATAGCATTGACTTTTTCGGGAAATAAATAATTATGGTTTTAAGTAAAATAAATTATTGCAATACTATGATATTTAAGAAAATACCACCGCTGAATGTTGTTGTTGAAACCCAGACCGTCCGACCTACCAGAAAGGTGTATCGCAATTTAGAGATGTTGAAAAAATTGGATTTATTTGGAACGTGTTTCATAATAAATGCTTGAAACATGATTAATTTGTATTTTTTTTTAAATACATTTTAGTATTTCAGTTACATTTAAATGTGTTATCTAAGCATTGTCCCTGTTCGCAAACCTCCAACTAGATCATTAGCTTAAATGTCACGATCATGTTATCTAAGGAAATACGCCATCCCCCCTCCTGATATGTAAAATTTAGAATGATTTATAAAATTATTAAACTAATCATCTCTTTAACATGAAATTTCTAAAATATACCCGTTAAGAAATAGTGTCTGCTTGTTCAATACGAAATTTTCCTGTATCCTATACCAATGCACAATGCAAGCTAAAACACTGGAAATTAAAAATAAAAATTGGGTGTTATGAAGTAAGTGTGGAATTTTTGTTATCATTATTAAATACATGAAAGACGCCTTCACTCATTTTGTGGTGAAGTTACTCATTTATTTATTTATTTTTATAGAAGCTGTTTTCAGCATCCCAAAATGGTTGAATCAGCTGTTTATTTTGTTACTAACCAAGTATTTTAATTGAAGGTATTCCTTGACATTTTAAATTCATGATTTTCATAGTTTTTATTAAATAAAATGAGAGCAAAACACTAGCCGCTAAAGTTCCGCTTAGTATTGGCAAAAGCCGAAGCTAAATAACCATATCAATCACCTTTAACAAGATATTTTGAATTTATAGACCCTAGTATTGTACAGTTTTACCATATACTTAACTCTCAAAAAAATTTTATAAACATGTATAACTATTGATAAAAATTATAAGTTTATGCCAGAATTTAGCAAGATTCGTGAAAATAAAATTAAACTTGCAGCAATAATTACAGTTTCAATATGCCATTTTTTAAAATAAAATATCAGCGTATTTTTATACCAAGAAACATCATCTAAAGAATATTATGTCTGAGTTTATGAGAGCAATTTAAAAATGTGTGGTGATAACAAAAATTTACGTTCCTGTAAATGAATATTCCATTACATGGTTTTTGTTGTGGCCAAATAAACTGTCAAATACTTTGTATTCTCAAAACTATCAAATTCTTCTGGAAATAAATCGGTGAAAGAGATCGTTTTACTAACATTCATATGTTATTTTCTTTTTCTTTTATATTTTAAGGGATAGTAGGAGATAGATAAGTGTTTAACATTTTTCGCAATATATAGGAGAACATTTGCATATGCTGCTGAACCAGATTTAAATACTTATTTCAATGATGTTATGGGAGGTGGTGTTGTTTGACATTTGATTGAAGCATTTATTGAACTGAAGCATTTAGAAAACTTACCAACAAATGACACCATATGTTCTACAATTGTTCTTTATATGTTAGTTTATATAGGACAGTCATGTGATTTTGATTTAGAATACAAAAAACTAAAGCAATTCACAATTATATGCAATTTCCTATATCATTTCAAATGGCATTGTTACTCAAAACATTCTATTAAAATATAATTTAATTGAAATAAATTTTGCAAAACAATGCATTTTCTTTAATTAAGCGTCATTTTCATTAATTTAGTGTCATTTTATAAATTTGGCGACATTTTAAAAAGTCGCCAAATCTGTCGCCAAATGGGACGATTGGACTGACAGACAAATGCTACCGAAACATCATTACTATACTATCCCCTTTCAAAACATAATTAATTTCATTGATTTGGCGTAATATTTTGACAACATTTTTATTTATTTTGCGACATTTTCTTGAATCACTTAACATAAAAAAAAAACTTGCCATGTTGGCGATATCCCGTCAAATCCTTTGCAAAGCGTTACCGAGATGGATAGATTGAGTACAGAGGAATGAATAGTTATTCGTATACTGAATTAATTGCATGTAATTTGTAAGGGCTAAATAACGTCCTAAATAACAGTTATTTTAAGTGAAGAATGTTTGCCATGCGACTGTAAAATTTGAGCTAGGACACTGTAACACTGCCATGGTAGTACAGTGGAGATACATACATGGATCTAGACATTTAAATTTTTTGTTAACCATTTCTCTCATGTTCATTAAAGTATGGTTTTTCTGTGTACTAGCCTATTTTCAGTCAACAGTTACCTCGAGTTTGATGGACTAATTACGAGGCTAGCTCGGCGATGCAGAGTTCATACATTGAGATAGAATAAAAATTTTGGATCAAATCGTTTATTATTGTCATTTCTAAGAGGTTGTGTCCAGTAGAATGTTGTCAGAAATTACAAGAAGTAATTACCTAGATCTGTGTAGCCACAGATAGTAGTTCCAGGAACTGTGATGGTCAAAGACTGTAGTTCTCGGAGTTGTGATAGTCAATAGTGGATTGCATTCAGATCTGATGTAATATTCTTGGCTTATTGTGGATTTTTCACGTCGATGTTGCCTTCAATGCATATGGTGTAACTTATATGTATTTTTGGTGAGTGTCATTTGGTAAAAAAACATTTTTTTTCAGTTGAATATGTTAAGCGAGGTGTTGTAAATTTCAGTTAATGTATGTATTTTTCTGGTTTCTGAAATTGTTGTTTTTGCATCCCTAATTGTTAAGAGATTTATCATATGTGTTTCAGGAAAAAAAAAATTGTTTTTGGTCACTTTATGTGCAAATTCACTATACGAAACTTTAAATTTGGTTCCCAAAATTAAACATATTGTGAACACATATAAAATAAAGTTTTACGTTAGTCCATAGTTTTATATTAGTGCACGATCTATAATTGTTATACACAAATAGAGAAAAAGTGCAGTTTTACACAGGTTGCTAAAGTGCCACTGTAATGTAGAAAAAATCTGATGTGGTCAACACATGATTTTCCTTATATAATGTAATGAATTTACTACTTTTACAGTAAAACAAAATAGGTTTTTCTTATGGTAGACACTAATAATCTTTCCAAGATATTGAATTTTCGACAATTAGTCGTCATTTTTATTCATTTGGCGAGATTTTCGTTAATTTCGCAACATTTCAAAAAGCCGCCAAGTTGGAGACATTCCGCCAAATTCTTCGCCACAATCTCGCCAAGCATTATGGACGAAGACATAAGTTATTCTTACAGCAGATAAATGACTATTGGCGTTCAAATACAAAAGTATTACTTAAAGTATCTTTTTTCATGAATGGAACGAGCTAGATCCACGAGAATGATGTCATCCAATTTATCGCATAGTATTACATATGAAAAGTGAACATGTCTCTCAATAGGAAATATTTTTTTTATTTTATATCTCTTTTTGATAATTTTTTTGAAAAATGTACAATAACTCGAGAACGGTTCATGTCAGCGTTCTAAAATTTATGGCAATCGTTTTCTAATGAAAAATTACATAAGAAATGTCTATTTGCGTAACTTTAATAGCGGTTTTGATTTTTTGACGATTTTTTCAAAATTTTATTCAAAAATTTAGGGGGGTTCTGAACATTCGATTGCGTATAAAAACAATAGGCTTCCAGTGTTTACGAATTGTGATTTTTGTACCAAATTTTGTTCGAATCGGCCCATTCGTTCGTCAGTTATCGTTTCCACAGTCTCACTGACACACACACACACACACACACACACACACACACACACACACACACACATATATATATTACACACACACACACACACACATATACTTACACACACACACACACACACACACACAGGCATCATTTCAAAAATGTTTGATTCGTGATCAGGGATACTTGAAACGTGCTCTCCAGTCAAAAACTCGAATTCGTATTTTCGACACCCTCACAATACTTTCCTTATACATTATGTATATAAGGAAAGTAACAATGTAATTAAGAAAGTTGTGTAATCTGTAATAATAAATGAAACTGCAATATGGAAGCAGTAGTGTAATAGTTATAACGTTGGCAAAAGCATCAATATCAGAGTTTAGCTCTGATAGATTTGGGTCAGTGAAAGTATATGTTAAACAAGAAAGATCAATCATGCTTAAAGCATTGATTATGAAACACTTTCCAACTTCAATGCAATTTTATTTAAACATGTCTAAAATGCAATACATTCCTCGGTAATATTTTAAAACTTATCACAATACAACATTAATTTATTATATTTGAAAACTTAAACCTTCATCGAAAAAAATGAGCTTCATTCAAATGACGGCATTGAAATATAAATTACCTGGTTTAAACATTTCTAAAATGTGATACATTCCTCGGTAATAATTTTAGAATTATCATAATACTACGATAACTTATTATATTTGAACACTTCATCGAAAACAACTGAAATTCATTCAAATGACATCATAGAAAAAATAACACGCCTGGCTGTCTCTATAAAAGCAGCATTTCATTCATATATAATTTCCCATTTATGTCATTCATCACAATACTATAATAATTTATTGTATTTAAAAATTAAGAGCATGGAGTTACAAGTAATTAAACTCTATGCGTAAAACTTCATCGAAAAAAATCGTCCTTCTCTTTGTAAAATCAATGAATATTTCATTCATATCAACTATGCAGATTCCATGAACTAAATGATTTTGTGTTAGAGAAATACAGCAATTCTAATACATCACATTCTACATATTTTGCTGTTTGCATTTTACATAGGTGAAAAATAGGCTTCGTTGTAGAAATAATCAAATTTGGATGAGCATTTAAACTCAAATATATTGTAATTGCGTTGTTTCAGTATGTAGATGCACAGAATTTAAGCACAGAATTTAAGCAGGATGCCAACGGCCGTACCGTTCTGAAAACACCGGTTCTCGTTAGATCACCGAAGTCAAGCAGCATCGGGCGCGGTTAGTACTTGGTGGGTGACCACCTCGGAACACCGCGTGCTGTTGGCCATCTCGGGTGCGGTATCCCCGTGGTTTGCGCGCTAGATTTGCACGCTACCACAAATGCCGCCGTGTTCATGCGGAGTACGATCACGTTAAACATGTGGGTCCGTAAGTCCTTCCGAGAGGTTGGTGGTAGGGGAAGGAGGGTACGGTCCCTGCGGATGCCTCCCCCACTGGGTTCCGGTCTAAATTGGGTGGCACTTCCCGGCCGTCCATACAGTTACCTTACACCTTTCTGGTAGGTCGGACGGCTGGGTCTCAACAACAACAACAGAATTTAAGCAAAATTAAGTGGTTTTAGGATGGATACAGCACTCAATATGAATTAAAACGAAGTGTAATTATTATTTTAATTTTTATTTAAAAAACTTCTGAATATATTTCGTTGAATTTTTTTTTATATATTTTATGGAACAATTTGAATATTATCTAAAATTTTCGAAGCAATTTGTGAATTTTAAATCCGCTTAAAAAATGTTTGAAAAATTAGGTCCCATAGGGCTCAATGTATTTCATTTTTTCAACCCGGGTTCAATCCAAATCTAATTGGGTGATATTATTCATTTATATTCCCATAGGTCCTACAGACCGTCTGAACAACATACTAAAATTTCCTTTTGATTAAGTCATTTTTACGGCAGTTATCGTGCTAACGAACAGACAGACAGACAGTATGAACAAAGTCATAAACACTTTTCAACTTTGTTGTAAAGTGTTAAAAACAATACTCCATACGTAACATCCTTTTGAACTCCACCCTCTTCTGTATCGTCATTTTTTATCCGTGTATATTCTATGGGACATTAACTGTGCCGGTTTCTGAGGGTTCCCGTGTTAATGTATAGTTCTTGAATAGCTCTTGAATACTTCCTCTGTTAATGCACTCATTTTATGGCGTCGGAGGGTTTACATGTCAAAATATAGCTGTTTCTCTCCTCCCAAATGCCACAGAACTCTCCTTCTCCTTTTACTCTTGTGTTATGTTTATAAGTTTATAATCTCGAATACAATTTTCAGTTGTTGTTTCACACACACATAAATATATATGCTTGCATGTATGTATATATTCTAAGAATTATAAGAAATAAATATGTTAAAAAAGCTATTTCATGTATATTTATTTATATAAAGGCAAATAATACAATAACAGAATTATAACATACGACATTTTCGAGAAATTGTGCATTTTTTATTTAAAATGAAAGTATTATAAAAAAATTAAATATGATTATTGCTATCAAATGAGTGAATACTTCAAATATTAACAAGAAAGATCAATCATGCTTAAAGCATTGATTATGAAATACTTTCCAACTTCAATGCAATTTTATTTAAAAAAGTCGAAAATGCAATATATTCCTCGGTAATATTTTAAAACTTATCACGATACTACATTGATTTATTATATTTGAAAACTTAGACCTTCATTGAAAAAAATGAACTTCATTCAAAAGACGGCATTGAAATATAAATTGCGTGGTTTAAATATCTCTAAAATGCAATACATTCCACGGTAATATTTTTAAATCTATCATAATAGTACGATAATTTATTATATTTGAAAACTTCATCGAAAACAACTGAAATTAATTCAAATGACGTCATAGAAAAAATAACACGCCTGGATCTCTCTATAAAAGCAGGATTTCATTCATAACTTTCTCCATTTCATTCATCACAATACTATAATAATTTATTTTATTTAAAAATTAAGACCATGGAGCTACAATTCATAAACTTTATGCTTAAAACTTCATCGAAAAATATCGTCCTTCTGTTTATAAAATCAATTAATATTTCATTCATATCAGCCATGCAGACTCCATGGACTGAATTATTTTGTGTTAAAGAAATACAGTAATTCTAATACAACTCATTCTACATATTTTGCTGTTTACATTTTACATAGGTGAAAAATAGGCTTAATTGTAGAAATAATCAAATTTGAATAAGAATTTAAACTCAAATATATTGTCATTGTGTTGTTTTAGTATGTAGATGCACAGAATTTAAGCAGAAATAAAGTAGTTTTAGGTTGGATACAACACTCAATATGAATTAAAAAGAACTTTAAAAAATCACGAATTTGAAACAAGATGGATGCCATATCTCATTTTGAAGTGGGTCATGTGATCGTTTCATATCATGGTCACGTGATCGTTTCATATAAGATGTGTAATTATTATTTTAATTTTTATTTAAAAAACTACTGAATATATTTAGCTGAAATTTTTTTTATATATTTTATGGAACAATTTGACTATTACCTAAAATTTTCGAAGCAATTTGTGAATTTTAAATCCGCTTAAAAAATGTTAGAAAAATTAGGTCCCATAGGGCTCAATGTATTTCATTTTGTCAACCCGGGTTCAATCCAAAACTAATTGTGTGATATTATTCATTTATATTCCCATAGGTCCTACAGACCGTCTGAACAACATACTAAAATTTCATTTTGATTAAGTCATTTTTACGGCAGTTATCGTGCTAACGGACAGACAGACAGACAGACAGACAGACAGACAGAATGAACAAAGTCATAAACACTTTTCAACTTTGTTGTAAAGTGTTAAAAATGAAACATTCATTTTATAAGGTGTGTGGGGTTGGAGGGGGGCGGTGGCAAGAAATGAAGAGCATAAACTTAATCAGGACACGTCGAAAGCCCAGACCGTCCGACTCGTCCTGGGACATGAGCAGCATATTGGACAGCCGGGGGTCAGGACACGTGTAAAACTTGACAGCAAAATTTTATAATGTAACGCAAAAACTTTGTGAGTAATATCTTACTGAGGAAAGTGGAATTAATGAATAATTTGTAAATAATTATAAAATATACAGAAAGGAATTTGGGAAGTTATGAGTGCTTAAGCACGCGAAAACAGGATGTTTTTGTAGAGTTACGGAAACTGTATATAAGTTCTTTGATTAAATATTACAGTATGACGAGAGACATCCTACAAATCGAAGGGAAGTTTCGGAATATGATACCAAGGGCAGTATTGACAACAAAACCTTATTTGGCCTGTTCCGAGGAGTGAGTAGTCTGTTGACCGCTATGTTCTAATACGATCCAGTAATACACTCGAAATACGCATTTGGCCTACTTCGCGGAACTAATATGTCCCAAATTAGCTCATTTCGCCCAATAGGGGGCGTAATATGCAATAAATGATCACGTGGAACACATAGAAAGGAGAGGTGTAAACTTGCTTAAAATCAACACTACGTTCACTATAATAGATAAACATATTTATATATCAAAAATTGAAAAGTGTCCCTAGTGAGGGAAGTACAGTTAAAGAATTAAATATGCTATCTCCAGAAATTGTGTGCAATCAAGTATATTTTCGAACGCATTAATTATGATAAAACAATAGCACGTCTAAAATAGTAAAACAATATTTCTAAAATTCAGAAAGTTAGAAATTTTGGCTTAATTACCTAGTTCGTATTTCGCCAGTTGCCCATCTATAATGTAGAGCTGAGCGTTTTTAACACTTTACAACAAAGTTGAAAAGTGTTTATGACTTTGTTCATTCTGTCTGTCTGTCCGTTAGCACGATAACTGCCGTAAAAATGACTTAATCAAAATGAGATTTTAGTATGTTGTACAGACGGTCTGTAGGACCTATGGGAATATAAATGAATAATATCACCCAATTAGTTTTGTATTGAACCCGGGTTGAAAAAATGAAATACATTGAGCCCTATGGGACCTAATTTTTCAAACATTTTTTAAGCGGATTAAACATCCACAAATTGTTTCGAAAATTTTAGATAATATTCAAATTGTTTCATAAAATATATAAAAAAAAATTCAGCGAAATATATTCAGTAGTTTCTTAAATAAAAATTAAAATAATAATAACACCTTTTATATGAAGCGATCACGTGACCATAATATGAAAAGGTCACCTGACTCGCTTCAAAATGATATATGGATGGCATCCATCTTGTGTCAAAATCGTGATTTTTAAAGTTCTTTTTAATTCATATTGAGTGTTGTATCCGTCCTAAAACCACTTTATTTTTGCCTAAATTCTGTGCAACTACATACTGAAACAACGCAATGACAATATATTTGAATTTAAATGCTTATCCAAATTTTATTATTTCTACAACGAAGCCTATTCTTCACCTACGTAAAATGTAAACAGCTATATATGTAGAAGTAGTTGTATTAGAATTGCTGTATTTCTTTAACACAAAATCATTTAGTTCATGGAGTCTGCATAGCTGATATGAATGACATATTCATCGATTTTACAAGAGCAGGACGATTTTTTTCGATGAAGTTTTACGCATAGAGTTTAATTACTTGTAGCTCCATGGTCTTAATTTTTAAATAAAATAAATTATTATAGTATTGTGAATGACAGGAATGGAAAATTATTTATGAATGAAATGCTGCTTTTAAAGAGAGAGCCAGACGTCTTATTTTTTCTATGACGTCATTTGAATGACTTTGTGTTGTTTTCGATGAAGTTTTTAAATATAATAAATTATCGTAGTAATATGATATTTCTAAAATTATTACCGAGGAATGTATCACATTTTAGAAATGTTTAAACCAAGCAATTTATATTTCAATGCCATCATTTGAATGAAGTTCATTTTTTTTCGATGAAGGTTTAAGTTTTCAAATATAGTAAATTAATGTAGTATTATGATAAGTTTTATAATATTACAGAGGAATGCATTGCATTTTAGACATGTTTAAATAAAATTGCATTGGAGTTGGAAAGTGTTTCATAATAAATGCTTTAAGCATGATTGATCTCTCGTCTTCTTTAGATAAGAATAAATGTGGTTTCAAAATGGAGAAATATAGTCCACCCATATGAACTGCGTACCGAAGTGGCTATTACTGAATTCCATGGTTGAAAATGACTTGGATTTTGCATACGTGGAACATATATAGATAGACACACATACGTATACTTTTATTATTATAGATATTTATTGAGTTCATTATTTCGCATACCATTTTCAGTAACGATGAAAGGAAATTAACGTGTGATGTACTGTAAACATAAAAAATTTAATTTTAATTGCTGCTCGCATAAAGTAATAAGAAACATATCATTGTTTTAGATATGCTTTCAGTTATTTTTCGCCGAGAAGTAAAAAGCTTAACGCAATGGGAGAACCACGTGATAACAAAAACTCTACACTATGGCTGCAATTACATCATGTACCAGGACAAAAAATATGATGTGGGCAGCACATGACTTTCCTTGTATAATGCAATGAATTTACTTCTTCCACAATTAAAAACGGACGAAAAGATCCAGAGCAGTGTTTTTTTAGCGGCGAATTATTCATTTGGCCCTTTTCCGGATGGCAACTTGTAAAGATATTTCGTACCCAATTAACTTATATTTCACGCAACTCTAAAATAATTATAATATTGATAGCATCCTGAATAAGCATAGTCCATACAGTAAAATATTTTAATAATAAATTCATTAATTTGGCGCTATTTTCAATAAATTGCCGTTATTTTGCAATTTTGAGGATATTTTTGTCAATCTGGGTCTAAGTATTACTAAGTTAAGGATATTTCAATGGATTTTTCACTAAGTTCGCCATATGTATCATTAAGTGTTACATTCGAAAGAAAAGAAGCGTATTTTTTATATTAGAAGGTATGCCCGTCATATGACTGATTTAAAAATTTGAAAAGCAAGCATTGCTTCTTATTTAGTGTCAATCATACCAATTTGGTGACATTTTTAAAAATTTGGCGATATTTCCGTCAATCTGGCTACATTTAAAAAGTCGTCAATTTTGCGACAACCCGCCAAATTTTTCGCCAAGCATTATAGATCGACGGATAAATTGGTTATTCTTATGGTCGTTTATTATGTTTTTTCCAAGATATCGAATTTTATCAATAAATCGTCGTTCATAAGTTTCATCAATTTATAGTCATTTTTATCAATTAAGCGATATTTTCGTCAACTTGACGATATTTAAAAACTCGCCAAGTTGGCTATGTGCTGCCAAAATTCGTTCCAAGAATTTCGCAAAGCGTTACAGACTGAGATATAAGTTATTCTTATATTCTTTCCCAAAACATTGAATTTTAATCAGTCGTTGTTTTCAGATTTAGCATCATTTTTATTAATTGGCCACATTTTCCAATATTAATCCATTCGCAATATTGAAAAAATCGCCAATTTGGAGATATTCCGCAAAATTAGACGCCAAAATTTCATCAAATGTTATGGACTGAGAAATAGGTTATTCTTATAGTAAGTAAAAGACGAATGGCGGCCAAATACAAAATTATTACCTAAGTTGTCTTCCCCTATAGTAGATTCTTATTTAATATTTTCTATTAGTCATTTAGTCCTCATTTCCATTCATTTAGAGTCATTTTTAACAATTTGGCGACATTTTCTTTCAATTTGACGATATTTTCGCCAATTTGGCAACATTTAAGAAACTCACCAAGTTGACGATATTCCACCCAATTAGACTCCAAAATTTCACCAAACGTTATGGACGATGAAATATGTTATTCTTAATAGTATATAAACAACTATTAGCGTTCAAATACAAAACTATTACTCAAAGTAATTTCTATCATGAATGGAATGCGCTATTTCCACGAGAATGATAACAATGATATTTTAATAATATTACATATGAAAAGGGAACATATTTCATAAAAGTTAATACTTTTTTATACGATTTACTGATAAACTTATTTGAAAAATATGCAATATCTCGAGAACAGTTCATGTTAAGTTCTAAAGTTTATTTCACTCATTTCCTAATGAAATATTACACAAGAAATGATTATTTACGCCACTTTATTGAAGGTTTTAACTGATTAACTTTATTGAAGGTTACGTAAACTTTGATGAATTTTTCAAAATTTCATTTCAAAATTTAGGGGGGGGGGGGGGTTGAACAGTCTATTGCGTTTAAAAACAATAAGCTTCAACTATTCACAGATTGTAATTTTTTTAAACACACCCAGACGTTTGATTTATGTTCAGGTATGCATGAAATGTACTTTCCCATCGAAAACTCGAATTCGACTTTTCAACCCCGTCACAATACTTCCCTTATACATTATTTTTTTATTTGTTATTATATTATTATTATATATTTGTTATTTATTATTATACATTAAAAAGAAAAGCAAACCCTGAACAAATTATCTTCATAAACAGATGCACATGAATAAATACAATAAAATACAATATGTTTGCAACAAATGCTTTTTAAAATATGTATAGAAGGAAAGAAATATAAGTACAATGAAAAAAAATCTAATGTGGGCAACACATGACTTTCCTTATAATAGTAAAGTCATGTGTAAGTCGCAATGAATTTGGTATATTTACAGTAAAAAAAAATAGATTATTCTTAGAAAGAATATGAATATAAATATCTACTATAAGATATTAAATTTTCGTCAATGAATCCTTATTTTCATTGATTTAGCGCCATTTTTATTCATTTGGCAACATTTAAAAAATTCGCCAAGTTGGCGACATTCCGCCAAATTCTTCGTCAAAATATCGTCAAGTGTTATGGACGGAGAAATACCAGTTAAATGACTATTGGCGTTCAAATTAAAAGTATTGCTCGAATTATTTTTTCGCATGAATGGAAGGAGCAAGATCCACGAGAATGATGTTACCAAATCTGTCGCATGATATTACATATGGAAGGTGAACGTGCTTCTCAATAGTTGAACATTTTTTTTTTAATTTAAGGGATTTTTTGATAAATTTATTTGAAAATGTGCAATATCACGAGAACGGTTCATGCTAGCATTCTAAAATTTGTCAATAGTTTTCTAAGGAAAACGTACATAAGACATGTCTATTTGCGTAACTTTATTAAAGGTTTTGACTTTTTGATGATTTTTTCAAAATTTCACTCGAAAATTTAGGGAAGTTCTGAACATTCGATTCTGCTTAAAAACAACAGGCTCCCAGTGTTCATGGATTGTAATTTCTGTACCAAATTTTGTTCAAATCGCTCCATTCGTTCGTCAGTTATAGTCTCCAGACTCACCGACACATCTCAAAAATGTCCGATTCGTTTACAGGGATGCTTGAAACGTACTCTCGTCGAAAACTCGAATTCAAATTTTCGACCCCGTCACAATACTTTCCTTATACATTATATTTATATAAGGAATGTAATAAGTAATAATATAGAAACATTTGAGCGTAATGGTCAAATAAACATTGCCTTTTTATGTGAAAAGTTGTAAAGAACACAATATCAAAATCTGACTAGCAATATTGACGGATAAACGCCGACGATAGATCTAACAGGTGACTAGGCATTTAGCAATAGACGACAGATTTATTTATCGGTTTTGAAATAACTTCAATGTTCTCTCAAACAATGCTCCAATTTATATCTATTTTGACTTGCATATACTGCTGTAGCCTATACACATGTATATTTTATGGGTATATTATTTTACTTTCCCTGCAATACATGGAAATGTATAGGGAAAATATTGGAATCATACCGGAAATTGCAACTCGAGTTTTCGACGGATTCGTACACGTTTCAGGACTTCTAGACAACGATAAAACCATTTTTAGAGTGACGTGTGTGTGTCTGGGGGTGCAGATTTTGTATCCACTAGAACTAAAAACTAATTCACTGAATTTCATGAAATTTGGTAGGCAAGTCACTTGCGAGAGAATCTGGCGCTGATTACTCTTGGGTACGATTCGGGATAAAAGAACCCGCCTTTTTTTGCAAAATGACCCGCAAAAATTGCCTGTATCCAGTCCAGCTGATAAACTAATGAACCGAAATTTCACAAAATTCGGTAGAGAAGTCGCTTGTGGCTTACCCTGGTGCAGATTAGATTTTGGTACGATTCGGAAAAAAATAACCTGCCTTTTTGCAAAATGGCACGCAAAAATCGTCAAAATCTAAAATTAAAACTAGGTATGCTCAAACATATCCAATAAATGAATGTTTTATACGTGATTCTTAACGAAGAAAAGAATAAGAACTAACCCCATTACATTAGGGCTAGCCGTTCGAGATATGTTTTCGCATTTTCGTTTCGCCACCTTTGAAAATAGTCCAGTTACCAAAATGAGAAAGAAAATTGAATTAAAACTGAATTTAATTGGATTAAAATAAAGAAAACGTAAATATAAGTCTGGCGTGAAATTCATATGCAGCCCACATCATATTTTTTGCTTTCCCTGCAATACATGGTTATGTATAGGGGAAGTATTGGAATCGTGCTGAAAATTTCAACTCTGAGTTTTCGACGGATCTACACATTTTGGGACCCCTAAAGTACAAAAAATCCATTTTTAAAGTGACGCCTGTGTGTATGCGTCTCTCTCCGTGTATCTATCTGTCTCTGTGCAAGGTATGTATCAACACTAACTCAAAAACTAAGGGACCGAATTTCATAAAATTTGGTAGGTAAGTCACTTGAATATGACGCTGGTCCAGATTAATTTTTGATACGATTCCGGATAAAATAACCCGCATTTCTTACTAAATGGCCCGCAAAAATTGCCTGCATCCACTCTAGCTGATAAACTAATCTACCAAATTTTATAAAATTTAATCTATATGTCATTTGTGGGTTATAGTGATGCGGATTAGAGTTTGGTACGAGTTGGAAAAAATGCTCTGCCTTTTGCGAAATAGGCCACAAAAATAGTCAAAATCTAAAATAAAACTACGTATGGTCAAAGATTTCAATTAAATGCTTGTTTTATACGCAATTTTGAACGATGGAAAGAATAAGACCAACCCCATCACACTAGAGGCAGCCGTGGCCAACGGCCCTGCCGTGCTGAAAACACCGGTTCTCGTTAGATCACTGAAGTCAAGCAGCATCCGGCGCAATTAGTACTTGGGTGGGTGACCACCTGGGAACACCGCGTGCTGATGGCACATTTCGGGCGCGGTAGCCCGGTGGTTTCTGTGCTGGATTTGCACGGTGCCACAACTGCGGTGCCGTGTTTATGCGGAGTACGATAACGTTAAACATGTGGGTCTGCAAGTCCTTCCGTGAGGGTGGTAAGGGAAGGAGGGTACGGCCCCTGTGGATGCCTCCGCCACTGGGTTCCGGTCTAAAATGGGTGGCACTTACCGACCGTCCAAATGGTTACCTTACACCTTTCTGGTAGGTCGGACGGTCTGAGTTTCAACAACAACACTAGAGGTAGCCGTTCTCGTGAGTTACTAAATGAGAGCGAAAATTGAATTTAAAGCGCAAATTCAGTGTAATTTTAAGTTATTATGGGTGTTATTTTGTGCAATTAAACTCAATTAAAATAATTATCGAAGAAATAAAAGAGAACGTTAATATGAGTCTGCAGGGAAAGTCATGTGTTGGCCACATCAGATTCTTGCTTTCCCTGCAATACATAAAAAATATTGGAAACATACAGAAAATTCAACTCAAATTTTGAGGGATCTATAAGTTTTGGGATCTCTAGAATACGAAAAACTATTTTTAGCGTGACGTCTGTGTAAAGTATGTATCGCATTTTCCATTTAACACCTTCTGCTTACTACTGTAATGTGTGCAAAAATACAGTAATGTGTGATTAAAATGGAAGTAGATTTGTATTGTAGGACTACATATTTTCAGATTTTTGAAAAAAATTCAAAATTATTGTAATTAATAGTTTTACATACACATGTCAGAGCACAAGGAATTTCCGCGTACGACTGTATACCCCTTCTCCCACCAGCCAACTGGCTTATTCTCATCGATGTATCTGTAGCAGCGGCATTCAGGCATGTACCAAGTTCAGAGATGCTAAATCGCAGTGCTTTATACTCACCAGCAGTTTCAAATGAAATAAAAACTGAATGCAAAATATCTTTAATCTGCAAAATCGTTCTTACATAAAATATAATTGCTAAATTTGCAAAAGACATAAATAAAAATCTTGTATTTTTAATTCCAATAAACGCATTTCGACTTTAAATGCATTGCACAGAAATAACAAATAACCACACCGCATGCAGTGTTTAATCTAGATGACTAGAACGCTAGGCCTTAAAGGCCTTTTCGTAAAAATCAATAGCCTCTTCGGGATGTTCTGTAACGAAAGCCAGCCATTGTTTGGCCTTGGCAATTTTTCTCGCGTTATTTACGAAAAACGTGCTACAAACATCAAGTAACGAGGCATCTTTGTGCAGGACAGCCAAATCTGCAAAATGACAGAACTTGTCTACTGACATCTCCTGTAAAATCCACTTTACGCAGTGTTCCATCAGCACGGAAACTTCGAACTTGGCTGCAATGGTGTACAAACCGAGACCTTTAACAGTGTCCAATTGATTCAATGTCCCTGTGTATGCAAACTGTAGGAATTCTTCACATGTCTCCTTGGAGCAGCCTATGATATCCACAATGAAATTATTTTTTGCAAAATTATTCTTAAATATTGTGCACAAAATTGGCGACCAAGCTGCAAGTATAGCACGGTGAACGTGGAATTCGACTCCATCAGCTCTGAGAATTGCATCAGTGAGTTCTTTGCTGACGTATAAGGCTTTGAGTTTTCTGGATAATCTGGCCAGATCTAGATAACGAAAGAATGAAGTCAAAATATGTAGTTTTTACATTGTCTCTGCTAGTCAACCAGTTTTTATATGGCATATTTTCAAACTTGCTGAGGCAATAGAAGATATAATTTTTCATCATCTGCATTAGAATTTGTTAGGAACTGCAATACGCTTAGAATGCAGAATTCGTAAATATATTAGTCCCAGTTTTGACCTTTCAGTCTTGACAATCATTTCTCAAGAGAGAATAATTTTAGAGATTTTAATTTCAAATAACATACATTATAATTACAGTTTTGCTCTTTAATATCTTCTTAAATATAAAATTTCGTGATGATGCCTCCTTAAGCTGTGGAGTTATAAAAATATATTGGATATGAATGCTATTTCTACTTTTATTTGCTCAATATTTTGAGTATTTTATAGATTTAACAATCTAAAATAAAAATAGTCTTGAAATTAATTCGATCTAGATGGGTCTATATGGGTTTTAATGGCTAACAAATATATGCGTTTGAATGGCTTATATTTAATATGTATCTAAACTCGCCTCAAATTCACAGCTAAATTCGGATTTTTGCCCTAGTTAGTTCCCGAGTCTATAAAGAGGTTATGTGTGGCAATATTGTTATCTGCTTTCTGATGTTTACAAATTTTTTGGTTTTGTATTGTGCGATTCGAATATTTTAATTTATATATTTTTTAAATATTTCTACCCAACCAATTTCAAGTTTGATTTTAACGTTTCAAAAGTTTCATATCGAACTTCTATACAATGTCATTAAATTATATTACAGACAGAATGCCACAACTTTCATTTTAATTTCTTTAGCGAGTTTAAGTAAAAACATCTGATGTGGGCAGCACATGACTTTCCTTATATAATGCAATAAATTTACTACTTTTACAGTTAAAAAAATATTATTATAGTAGATGCTTATATTATTTCCAAGATATTGAATTTTCTTCAATTAGTCGTCATTTTCATTGATTTAGCTTTATTTTAATCCATTTGGCGAGATTTTCGTTAATTTCGCAACATTTAAAAATGTTGCCAAGATGGCGACATTCAGCCAAATTTATCGCCAAAATCTCGCCAAGCGTTATGGACGGAGAAATAAGTTATTTTTACAGCAGATAAATGACTATTCGCGTTCAAATACAAAAGTATTACTCCAAGAATCTTTTCTCGTGAATGGAATGAGGTAGATCCCCGAGAATGCTGTCATTCAATTTATCGCATGATATTAGATTTGAAGAGTGAACATGTTTCTTAACAGTTTTTTTTTTAATTTATGGGATTTTTTGAAAAATTTATTTGAAAAATGTGCAATATCTCGAGAATGGTTCATGCTAGCGTTCTAAAGTTTATGTCAATCGTTTTCTATGAAAAAATTACATAAGAAATGTCTATTTGCGTAACTTTATCAAAGGTTTTGATGATTTTTTTCAAAATTTCACTCGAAAGTTTAGAGGGTTTCTGAGCATTCGATTGTGTTTTAAAATAGGCTTCCAGTATTCACAGATTGTGATTTTTGCACCAAATTTCATTCGAATTGCTCTATTCGTTCGTGAGATATAGTCTCCACAGACTCACACACATAGACATCACCTCAAAAATGTTCGATTCGTGATCAGTGATGCTTGAAACGTGCTCTCCCATCGAAAACTCCAATTCGAATTTTCGACCCCGTCACAATACTTTCCTTATACATTATGTATATAAGGAAAGTAATAAAATGGTCAGAGTTGGATATCAAATTTCTGAATTAATACGGTTATGCGATTACCAAGCATAAAACGAAAAATAAACTTATGAGCTAAAATCTGAAAATTTAAATCCTTAAGGAGGACCCATCTACCTTAGATAAAACTGGCCTTGGTATAAAAGTTGCCTACGACTTTTAGAATGTTGTCAATTTTTTTTTCGAATCGATGTTGCGAATGACTGAAATTTAAGAGGCATTTTGAAATCGGCAAATCTTCTTGATTAAAAAATTAAGTTATTTTACTTATATTTTGAGCTTAGTTTCATTCCGACGATCCTCAGTAATTCAAATATGACATTAACACAAAATGACAAATTTTATTAGTTGGGACCTTATCGTAGCCGACTTACTGCTATAGATAGTTTCTTATTGACGCATTTTTACTTTCCTTATATACATAATGTATAAGGAAAGTATTGTGACGGGATCGAAATTTCGAATTCGAGTTTTCGACGGGACAGAAAGTTTCAAGCATCCCTGATCATGAATCGAACATTTTTGAGGTGATGTGTGTGTGTGAAAGTATGCGTGTGTGTCAGTGAGTCTGCAGACGATAACTGACGAACGGATGGACTGACTCGAACAAAATTTGGTACAAAAATTACAATCCGTGAATACTGAAAGCATATTGTTTATATACGCAATCGAATGTCCAGAACCCCCCCTAAATTTTCGAGTGAAATTTTGAAAAAATCATCGAAATATCAAAACGTCTAATAAAGTTATGCAAAAAGACATTTCCTATGTAATTTTTCATTAGAAAACGATTAACATACATTTTAGAACGCTAGTATGAACCTTTCTCGAGACATTGCACATTTTTAAACAAAATTATCAAAAAATTATAAAATAAAATTTTCCTATTGAGAAACATGTTCACTTTTTTATATGCAATACCAAGCGATAAATTGTGTGACATCATTCTCGTGGATCTAGCTCGTTCCATTCATGAAAAAAGATGCTTTGAGTAATACTTTTGCATTTGAACGCCAATAGTCATTTATCTCCTATAAGAATAAATTATTTCTCTTTCATAACGCTTGGCGCGATTTTGGCGACTAATTGTTGCCAAATTTACAAAAATCTCGCCAAATTGATAAAAATGATGCTAAATCAATGAAAATGACGACTCATTGAAGAAATTTCAATATCTTGGAAAGAATATAAGTATCTACTATAAGAATAACATTTCTTTTAACTGTAAAAGTAGTAAATTCATTGCATTATATAAGGAAAGTCATGTGTTGCCGACATCAGATTTTTTTCACAAAGATTGAGTTGAGCTTGCCCCAGTCACTTTCTGGTAGTGTCATTTGTAGGTGTTGTATGAAATTGTTCCAATTTCTTTACAGACATATTTAACAAGATGCTGTTCCGCTTTTCGGCAATTGGATCGCCATTAATAAAAATGACAGGATGTAGGTACGAGTCTCGCGTAAAGCTTTTATTTTAGTCGCGAAACGTTATTTGTCTTCAAAGGATTTTAGCGGGGAACTTTAACAGATCAAAACGTGCATTATTTATTTAAGAAATATATACTGGTTTATGTTTTTTCCCCACACATATAATGTATAGGGAAGCATTGTGATGAGATCGAAAATTCGAAGAGTTTTCGACGATAGAGCACGTTTTAAGCATCTCTGAACTCGTAATCTAAATTTTTTAATGATACGTTTATTTATGGGTGTATGTGTGTATTCACGTCTGAGTTAATATAACGAAATATTTAATAATTTTGAAAATAATTTAATATGTTTATGAAGGAGTACCGTATCCCTATTCATTATAAAAGGAATGCCCCTCTATTTTCATAATTTTCAAATGCATTTAAAAATATACTAAAATTAAGACTTTCAAGAATGGTAAAGTATAATTTCTTGCGCATTTTCTCATTAGAAACGACTATCTTAAGATATATTGAACGGTTTTTAAATGGATTCGGAAAAAAATCGTTTCGGACTATTTTAACTTTCTCATACGTAGTATTGATAATGTATTGTTTTCACAAAACTTTTCGATTTGGAGATTTTGATGCCAATATATGTTTAAAAACCTAAACGTTTTAACTATTTTTGGAGCGATGCCCGTCGATTTCTTATCGAGCAGCCTCAAGTATTAATGGATTTTTACGAATCTTTATATCCGGCTTGTTATCAAAAAATCTAGAACTACATAGAACTTTTTTAAATCTAAGAAGAAAAATTATATTTTTTAACATGTAGCATAAAGCAGAAAATTTTTACATAATCATACATAAAAGTGGTTTATTAGTGGCACAATCACCACGATACTTTATAGTTTCAATCATTGTTGTGAAAAACAGCAGGTATTACAAATTTCTTTGTGACGTCATTTGCCCCCTTGGGGGGCAAGTTACCCTGGGGGACATATAATCAAGTATGACATCAAAGTAAAAAATTTTACTCCCTTTAATGCGTGTGGTAACACGCTATAATTATAATCATTTGGACCAAAAATAGATTTTCTAATTTTTTTTGTAAAATTTGAAGAAAATGAATTCTGGTATGGGAAGTCAAATTGAGCCAGACACCAGTTAATTCAATAAAAACTAATGACTTAGACGTGAGAACGAACGCTATCATTGACCGTTTTCGATGTAATCCACGTTTCGAATAATGAAAAATGTCTTCATTAAAAATAACAGTCATCAAATATATATTCACGTTCCAATGGTATGGAACGTGAACAGAGAACCAGTTACAATTCTTCTGGATTTAGTTTGTTCCAAACGCGAGAGACTATATGCAATAGTTTTGGATTTTGACGCCAAACAATTCGCCTATTCTAATTCACAGAATATTAATTAAATGGCAGTTCTTCGACCTAGACTGTCCGACCCTATCGTTATACGTTTGGATGGCCGAGAGGTGCCACCCAATTTAGACCAGAATCCAGTGGGAAATTAAATGCCAGTTGCATTTTGAAGATATTTTTTTACACGAATTCGAGTAAGACATTGTTTAAGCTATACAGTTTCAAAAGCAGGATATTTAAATTTTGTAGTGTTCATTCAATGCTAAAACCTTCGTGCAGTGGGTGTCGCATTATTTCTTTATGAAAGAAGTAAAGGCATTGCTATAGGTTGAGAAAATGCGATGATCATATATTTTTTATTTTAAGCAAGACTTCAATAAAATTGATTAGTTTGAATTTGTTTACAATCTATTGCTTTTAGACTTTTACTCAGTACGTATATTTTGAGCATATCAGTATCTTGTATATTTTGTAGTTTTCCCCTCTCTAAGACTTCCATCAGTAAGACGATCTTTTCAATAATACTGAGCAAACATCTTAAGTATCGATGAGCATTGTTTAATTATGTTTCGATACTTATTATTATCGTTGCTCCTTTTATTGATATTCGATCGTATTGTAGATAATGTGATAGATATTTTTACTTGTATACAGAATACAGTCAAATCTGTCCATCTCGAATACCTGTTTATTTCGAAAACCTATATCTCGAAATTTATTTCCCCACCTTTTCATCTAAAATTCAATGTATTTTCTATGTTTATCTCGAAAAATGTTCTCCCAAAACCCCTATATCTCGAATTACGGCATGGAAATGAATTATACAAATTCGAAGTTCAGCGGCCATATTTCGACAGCGGAAGTTGCGTTAAGAAATATTCCTTGAATAGCAACAGTCACGACGTCATATGTAGATGGTAGGAAGGTAGATTGAACACAGGTGCAAGTCGCACATTTCTCCGGGATCCACAAAGGGACTGGAACTCCTGCTGGCCCTTTCAGTAGGGATTGGGAACTTTGAACAATGGGGTTTGGGGGAACTAATAAACTGATAAGCAACTAGTCAGTTTTGCTCTTCTGTTTGTGGAGTTACTAACGTAGTTTGTGATTGCAACATTAAGTGAAGCTAATGGCGGGAGTGAAAAGGAAGTTAAATCTTCTTTCGATGGAAGAAAAAATGAAAATTTAAAAAGTTTTGGACGGAAATCCTCCACTTAAAAAGAATGAAGATGCAATGAAGTTTGGTATGCCACCGAGTACTCTTTCGACCATAAAGAACAGAGATTTGGTAGAGAGAAACTTTGAAAATAATAAGAAAGTGACAAAAATCGAAAATGTACTTTCCCGGATGTTGACGAGTGTGTGAGAAAATGGTTTGTACAATATCATGATCAAGGGGTTCCCATCAGCGGCATGCTGCAGAGGAAAGCTAAAGATTTTGCTAAAGAACTTGGCCATAGCAGCGAATTTAAAGACAGCGACGGGTGACTTGAGAGCTTCAAAAGGAGACATATGATGTAGTTTTCAGAAAACTATGCGGTGAAAATGCGCCTGTATCTCGGTGTTTGCGAAGAGTGGATCAAGGAGCTTCCTTCCCTGCTGGAAGGCTATGAGCCAGTGGATGCCGATTAAACGGTACTATTTTTTCAATATTTACCCAGTAAAATGACGACATTCAAGGGAGAAGAATACTAATGTGGTAAACAGTAAAGTACGTGTAACTGAACTTTCAGCAGCTAATCAAGATGGAAGTGAAAAACTTCCACCACTGATGATCGGTCGTTCTGCAAAGCCTAGATGTTTCTGGAAAGTGAAATAGTTTCCTTTTTCATACAAAGCAAATAAGGAAGCCTGGATGACCAGCGAAATCTTTTGTGACTGTTTGAAATAGCCTATAGATTTAAATAAAGAAAAATTCTGTCCATCGATAACTTCAATGCTCATTCCAACTTCCTTTCTCTAAGAAACGTCAATATGAAGTTTTTGCCTCCTAACATTACATCCAAGATGCAACACCTAGATCAAGGAATCATTAGAAGTTTCAAAGTGGGATACAGACAAAAACTAGTTCGAAAACTTCTAGACGCCATAGACGAAGGCAATACCCCTCCTAACATCAATGTTTTGTATGCAATGAGGATGACAGACTGTTTGGAGAAATGTTATGGAGAAGACGATCAGGAATTGTTTCCTAAAAGCTGGATTTAAACAAAGGAACAACAAACTAGCGTTGGCACGATGTATGAGTAGAAGTCAATGAAGCGAGTAAAGAAGAATGAATGATCAAGAATAGACTTAATCTACACATCTCATTCGAACCTTTTTAGACTGACGATTCCCCGACAACATGCGGGATGTTGGCAGATACTGAGATCCTAGACGACATGAGGAGTTTCTAATGACGATGGTCATGAAATAGTGGATACAGATTCACCTAAAATTACCATAAAAGAAGCGGAGAAGGCTATTGAAAAGTAGAGAACTTTCCTCGAATCCCAGAAGGATATTAATTAGAACGGATTCGCAGCTATTGCTAACCTTAAAAAAATTGTCAAGTCCAAGAAAATTAAGTCATCAGAAATTTTTGTGCGATTATTTTTATTAAGGTATGTAATAAATGAGTTATTTTCACTCTTATTTTTCGAAACCTCTCCATCTCGATTTTTTAATTTCCGCGAGATAAGACAGGTTTGACTGTACTTGACACCATTATTTCGACGTCAATGTTATGATCTAGATAATTTCAGTTTCTTATTTTTACGGATTTTTATTATTAAATTTAGTTTTAAATAATTTCAGGACAGAAACAGGTAGTAAAAAAACAGTCAGAATAGCGTACACATTATTTAACAACTGAATTTACCGAGCTTTATAATATACTGAATTTTAATATTTTGAAGTGATCGATAAAGATTACTGTACTGATGTACCTGTATATATTACTACAGCATTAATTGGCAGCGCGACCTAGTAATTTTGCTTTACGGCGGCTGATCACTTATGATAAAATTTAATTTCCAATTCGCTAGTTTGATTTATTTCAAAAATCCATATCATATCCTGCTTTATAAAACTTTATAGGTTTTCTTTATAGATTTTCTTTATAGGTTTCAATTAAACTTAAAATCTTGGTAACCGTTCTGAATTCGGAGTCTGTTACAATAAGGAATAAGGGGAGGTTTAAATTTCAACTCTTCACTTTGAAACAGTTCTGTATCGATGAGATTATAAAAGTTTATATATAATCTATTGGAAAATAGATCTTTTACCATTTGGATCACGGATATCATCGCCTTGGGCATCACTTCGCTTTTCATACCACGAAAAACTGCTTGTGGTTGGTATCGTTACACTATGACTTTGTCCTATTTTGCTGACTGCCATCAAAACTATTGTGCCGATCACTATCAAAGTGCGGAACCTGAAATATGCGAAAATGTGAATAAGAAAACTAGGAGCAAAATAGTACAGGAGTCAAATTTACATGTCCAAATTATGTATGCCGCTTTACCTTAACAGATATGCCGCTTTAATAGATATATATATATATATACTGCTTACTTTTTATCTGAATAACCATTTAGTTTCTTACGAAATATATTAGAAATGATGGCTTAAAATTGAACTAATGAATTTATGAAGCTTGGTATAATTTCTAGAAAATTAATTTTAGCACGGCATGCTTTAATATCAAAACAATGAGACTTTATGATACTGCACGACATTTTTTACCATAATATGCGTTCTTCAAAAATTATTTATTGATCAATGTGTTTGTTTTCCGTTTTACCCAATGACATTTAATTTTTAATTTTAAATGTTTAATATTTATAATGCATTTAATATTTTCATGTCTATGCAATTTCGAAGTTCAAAAATTAAACTTTTTAAATTAATATCAAATTTGCTGACAATCCTATATTAAGTCCAATTTGTTATCCCATATTAAGTCTAATGGGCCTATTAGGAAGATAACCACATTATACATAGTAGTATATCAGGGGGGTGTACTGCATTGGCCGTCGATTTTAAACTTTGAATGGGCTGCGTTTCTGAAAGTCATAGGTGGTAATTAAAAATATCGGATTTTTACAGATTCTAAAGTAATCCAGCATGTTGATAGCACAGTAAACTTATATTGCGAGTACGCCTAATGCCAGTAAGTATAAACGAAGAAAATGCATTAGAGATTGTAGTGGATTTTACCAATTTTTTTATATCTGGAATATAGGTACACAGACTTTGAAGTAACTCTAAATGGGGAGCTAATTATTATGTCCAGATGGGGAACTAGATATTAGTCCACTCCTTTAAGCATACTGCTACATACATGCCGCTCGATCATGTTAGTATGATGTATATGATTTAATGGCCGTCGATCGATCTCAAGGCCAAAAATTCTTACATGGGGTCAGAGAAGTTTGGGGAACCCGACCCGCATAAAATACTTATGTAAATTGGTCATTAATTTGTATAAATAGAATGGTGTAAAACATTTGCAAGCATGTTACTGAAACTTTCAGGGAAATCTGCTGTCTGTAATGGTGAGCAAGGTTTCTGATACAAATATATAAATACAAAAATGACGCTTCGGCAGACTATAATAAGCTGAATATTTCAGATATGAAGCTGGGATTTTCATGAACGCCTGTAATTGCGGATTTGCCGTTAGTCCGCCGAAATTATTAATAAAGTAGTTGAGAAAAATGAGCAAAGGTTGTAGAATGTTGTACAGTGTATACATTGCCATGTGTTGTAGGGAAAGTGAAAATAAGAGTTAGTTTAACTAAAAAATCATGCATTTGTTAGCCGAACAATTTGAACATGTTATTCAGCTTTATAATTGTGTTTGGTATTGTTGCGGAATTTTAAGCCATCCACTCAGGAGATTGCTACAAGCGGAGCCCCTTGATAAACCTGAATCAAATTCTCGCAATGCGATCTTCAGTGGCATGTTCGTTCGGCTCGTTTAGTATTATTCATTGAATATAGTCAAACGTTCAGTAATCATGTAAATACAGTAAAATTCTGAAAGCTCAGACTGCTCGGTTACGAAATCAACTGCATTTTGAGACATATTCTTCCTGAAATTAGAATTTTAAATGAGTAGAAAATAATATGTAATTAAGGACAATTTTTTTGTAAAATACTCTGCTTAATTTTTAGGTTTGGATTTTCAGGTTCTGATACGAGAGATCTGAATTTTTTCGGTATATATATTTATATTTTGGATAATATTGCTATGCACATTTTGGATATAGAAACTTAAATTATAATATAAAGGAAAAATATAAACTTGTTCAAAACTATTTCAAAATTTCGAAATGTTAAAATAGTAAGTAAAAAATATTTTATCATTTCCAAAACTGATTGATTTTTTTATTCAATTCCATTTCACATTTTTTACTTTCTCCTACTATACGAAGTATGGAAAAGTAATGTTTTCACAAAAATCTTAGATTTCAATACATTTATGTCAATATACGTTTATGGATCCAATGAACAAGTTTTAAATAATTTTACAATGATGTCTACGTGTCTGTGGTCTATTTCTTGTTTATACGACAGTTGCCTCAAATATCAGTGGATTTTTTAACTTTTTAATCGGCTTTGTTAACGAAAATTCTAGAAGTAGAAAGTTTTACTTCCCCTGTAATAAGTGGCGAAGTATAGGTAAAGTAGTGGAATCATGCCGGAAATCCAACTCGAGTTTTCGACGGAACTACACGTTTTAGAACCTCTAGAAAAAAAACTAGTTTTAGAGTGACCTGTATGTCTATCTGTGCAATGTATGTATATCTACTCTAACTCAAAAACTAATGGATCGAATTTCATAAAATTTAGTAGGTCACATGGGTATAACCCTGGCGCCGATTAGTTTTTGGAATGATTAGGAATAAAGGAACCCGCCTTTTTTTGCAAAACGGCCCGCAAAAATTTCACGTATTCACTCTAATTGAAATGCCAATTGAACAAATTTCACAAAATTTGGTATTTAAGTATCACGAAATTTTTCACTTTTAGCATGCTAGCATAGGAAAATATTTGACATAATTAAGCACAATGAGTTATTCACGGTTCATTGATAACAGAACTTACAAGTCTCAATCATTGCAGAGAAAAATTGCCGCCATAAAATTTTTGTTATTGACGTCATTAGCCCTCCTCCCCCCCCCCCCTGAGAGGGTACATTGCTATACTGGGTATTAATGGAAAGATATTTTCAAGTCCTTTAAAACAATGAATTGTAACATGTTAAAATTGTGATAAGTTGGACCAATGATACAGATATTTTAATTATTTCCTGCAAAATTTGTAAAAGTAATAAGCTCTTTTCATTGTATGAGAAGAGTACAGTTGAGCAACAGATTAGTTAATTCTTAACTTTGTAGCAAGCAAACAAATCAAATAAAATATATCGTTTAAGACCGCAAAACCAACACTGAAATTCGATTATATAAAGTCTAATGAGTCAAGTACGTGACTTACCAACATCTTTATTTTACGAGAAAACTTGCGAAATATTAAAGTGTTAATTCGATTTTATCTTTTTAAAATCTATAGTCTTGTAAGGCCTAATTTAGAAATCATACTAGATTACGTTCGAATTATTTTATTATTTTGGTAGACAATAAGAATTGCGGTATAAAATAAAATTTTAAAAGTATCAAATATATGCAAGATTATTCCTTTCCAATAGTATCGGTAAATCTCTTAAGTACTTACAAGATAGCCTAATCATTTAAAAATACCATTTGGAAGGGCATTGAAAGTAATGATGTTGAACGCATAAGCGGGAAACGGATCAATAAATGCAGCTATCTGCAATAGAAGCGCGATTCACTTGTTGAGAGCACACACCTAAGCAAGTTTTGAGCATATCAACTTATATACTACAGCCTGGACTCAACTGCAATTAAATGCTAAGCCAGCTGCGTAGGACTGAAATGAATTAACTTTTGACGTTTACATTTGGATCAAAACGTAAAATATCAAGGATAGTGAATTAAAAAAAATTATCAATGCTAGAACTCTTTTGTATAAAATAAATGCTATACATGAATATTTTACATGATTTAATGATATTTTCTATATTTTGATAAACGAATATTACAATATATGGCTGTTTTGCCATATTCTCTTAAAACAGGCTGATTGTGTTTTTCCAAATAAACTTACTGCATGCATTTAAAGCATTGAATTAGCAAATCGTTATACATTTTCGCAAAATTGTGGAACATAGCAAGCTTGGTTACAATTATAGCAATCGCCTATGCCATGCTTACTAACACATAGAATAAGCATATATTTTTTAGATGTTTTGGCAAAACGATCTTTGATGATATTCCAAAATGCTAAAAACAAGAAATAACTATTTTCCTATGAATACATGTATTTAAATATAGACCAAATTTAACCAGAATAAGTCTGTTCAAGGTCCATATATCGAAATCAGTAAATCCGCTCATTTGTCGGTAAATCTAGCTGAAAAGAACGAAGTATCCAGTTGAATTTGTTAACTATTTTTATTTATAAACGCTATTATTCTAGATTCGTATTATTGCGATTTCCAATCAGTAATCTCGACTGGGATTTTCAACAAGATGTTTTTGGGACATAAAGGAAATATTTAAGGGAAATTAAGACAAATATTAGTGAGAAATAAACGTCCTTGACTGGTTGGAATTCACATAGTATAGCAATACAAATATTTGCTTGAAATCTTCTTAAACGTTAGCTGTAAATCATCACATAAAAAAAGTTAAAAATTTATTAAAATAGTTTCTTACCTCTGCTAATGGAAAATACTTAAGAATCCGCTATTTAAACTGTTCCTACTTGATTTCCAACTAAAACCGTCGTTCGATTACTTTATAGAACTTCTACAGGGAAATCCCCTACAAGTTCATCTTTATAGTGTAGTGTCATTTCACTTAACAGCCAATCATTGAGTTGTAAAATAACAACGTCATAACGTCACAACATGTGGAAAATTAGAATAAGTGCGAGATACAGTATAAGAAGAGGTGTGCGTATGCAAATTTTTTATTTCCACGCCTGTTCGTCACGTGCTAGCGCTTGAAATTGACGGTATTTTTTCCCGATATCACTTACATGATTTTACGCTTGGCCGCATTATTGGAAATATCGTAGGAGGGCGAAAATTAGATGTTGCCAGTGTGTTCGACATCGCCCACAGCGTTGTTTCACGGCTGTTGCCAGCATTTAAAACACCTCGAATGTGTATCAAGCGTCACGATGGTGGCCGTGTTAGAAGTAAGACGCCTGCAGGAGACAGCGACATCGTCCTATCGGCAAAAAGGGACCTGCGCACCACAGCTCATCAAGTGGCAAATAAGTTTCTTGCTACCAGAGGACAGCGGATCTCCCGAAAATCTGTAGCCAGACGTTTGGGTGAAGGAGGATAATACGCCCTCAGAGCTGTTGTGTGTGTCCCATTGTTCAGACTGCACTATACCGCCCATTTGCAATGGTGTCGTGAACATCGGACTGGGATTGTATGGGATTGTACTGGGATACTATTCTCAGATGAGAGTAGGTTCAGCCTGTCATGGGATTGTAGACGCCAAATGATCTGGCGTGAGAGTGGTACTGCTTATCGACCAGAAAATATCCAGGAAAGGGACCGATATCCGACATGCAGTATCATGATATAGGCCGGCATCAAGATCAATGGCCGCACATCCTTACATGTGATTGCAACTGGGACTATGACCGGCCAACAATACATTGATGAAGTTCTACTGCCTCATGTTCGCCTTTCCGTGGTGCTGCCGGTGATAAATTTGTTTTTATGGACTACAACGCACCATGTCATCCAACACTCGCTGTTCAGGGTTGTCTAGTCAGCGAGGGTATTCAATGCCCCGTATGGCTAGCACGTTCGCCAGATCTAAATTGATAATCTCCCCATTGAAAATGTTTGGGTTGCTTTGGGGAGGCGAAGAAAATATCCTCTAACAAATAAGAACAAACTCTTCCGTGCACTGCGGAGGAGTGGTAGGTAGCACTTGCCTGAACAGCTGCTGGATAATGTTGTGCAAAGGATGACACGACGTGTGGAATGTTGCATCGCACTCCACGGTGTATATATCCCGTACTAACACCTTTCTCAAATGTGCCTACTGTCCTTCATATGCATTTTTTCATTTCTCCATACAAAGCATCGATTGAACTCTTTTTTTCCTTTCAGATATTTCAAAAACTTTTGTATTTTCCAGAACAATAAATGATCTTTACTCTAATTCTGTAGCGAATGTTTTTTATTCTGTAGAGACAAATCGGAGCTTCAGAGAGCCGCGAAATTGGTACTATATATTCTTTCCTATAAAAACAGGTAATTAACTAGGAAAAGATATCTTACATAATAAAATATTTTTATCAGTCTATGTATATCGTCTGCAGTGGAATACAGTGTTGCCAGTGGAATACCAAGGAATACAGAGTGCAGTGGAATACCAGTTTGATACCGTGTTAGCCAAGCTCCCTGTGCCACATAATTTGGCATTTTCTTCTTAGATTTGAATTAGGTGTTTAGTCATTTTATATTGAAGCGTGGTTTTGAGCGATATTTACGAAATTTAGTGATCGAAAATACTATCACAGTGTTTCGATCATTGCAGCATCGGACACACAGGAGAGCGTTCTTTCTAACGTTATTTTAAAACGAATTCGAACGACTTATCCTTCATATTTAAAAATCAATTTTTAAATATATAAAAATAATCATATTTAGAATATCTGGTACATATTTCACCGCATCCGAAAAAAGAAAATTATTGAAATTCTGTATTTTAGCGAAAATATGGACGTATATCTTCACATTCTATTAAGAAAATGCATTACTCCATATTTTATTTTCAGTAAATTTCAATCCAAAACCCTAAAAAACGGACAGATGTCTTTACAATACCGTTTTGACTTAAGCTATGTAGTGTTTGGACGTTGCCATAGGGAGAAGTAGATCTTTTATGCATGCATGGTGGCAAACAGTATTGCGTGAATACATATGTGTTGAAACTAAAGAATTTGAATTGAAATGAAAGGACTAAATATTTTTAGTTCCAAACAGGCGGTTTGGAAATTGAGTAGTATTATCAGAATCTCTATGACTTACGTAGCGGGCGGATTTTCAGGACTTGGGTAATGCTAAGGAACTCGTTCTAGTAATTAGAATAAAAGGAATACACACAATAATAAAAATCCACTTTACATGAATGCACATAATGTATATATATATATATATATATATATATATATATATCCACCGAATTTCATGCAAGCAAACTCAAGTTCCCAAAACCGCAAACAAAATTTGGAAACTTTTCTAACTTTCCGTCAAGAGATGGGAATCCATGACATTGTAACCTGTGACATGAAATGAACAATCCCCTCTGATATGAAATCTTCGTTTGTTGAAGACCCAGACCGTTTGACTCATCCTGAGGACATGAGCAAGAAATCGGACGGCCGGAAAGGGAAATAAATATCCGTTTGTGTCTGATTTTGAAATCTGGGATTGCTGTGTTAGCGAAATTGACAAGGTCTGTGTGAGTATGTAACTTTGTAAAGTAATATCCATGAGTGTGCACATTAGGTTTATCTACAGTAAAATTAATGACGAATATTGCTGCAGGATTTTGTACAATGCCGCCACCACACCAACTTCCTAGACAAAAAACCGCCCCTAGTTATAATATATAACACAATACCAGGAATATTATTACTTGTACATAGCATAATGTAAAAGAGAACGTATTGTAGTGGGGTCGAACATTCGATTTCGATATTTCGAGGAAGGCGCAAGTTTCAAGCAACTCTGAGCACGAATCGCACATTTTAACGTGACGTCTGTGTCTATATGTGTCGCCATGCGTGTGTGTTCGTGAATCTGAAGATGCGATATCTCACGAACGAATGAAGCGTGCCGAACGAAATTTGGTCTTACAATCAGTAAATACTGGAAACCGATTGATTTTGAATGCCATCGAATGTTCAGTAGACTCCTACATTTTCGAATGAAATTTTGAAAAATATATAAAGTCAGAACCTTCAATATTCATGTATCGCAAATGATCATTCCTTAAGCAATTCTTCATTAGAAAATGATTGATATAGACATTAGACTTGCATGTACCGTTCTTGAGATATTGCAAAATTTTCAAATTTACAACAGATCACATAAAATTAAATACGTATTAAATATTGGGAAATACGTTCACTTTTCACATGCAATATTATGCGATAAAGATGTTAACATCCTTCTTGCAGATCAAGTTCGTTCGTTCGTTCAACAAATCGCCAATAGTTATTATTTTCCATATATACATAATGTTTAAGGAAAGTATTGTGACGGGGGTCGAAAATTCGAATTCGAGTTTTCGACGGCAGAGCACGTTTCAAGCATCCCTGATCAAGAATCGAACATTTTTGAGGTGATGTCTCTGTGTGTGCGTCAGTGTGTCTGTGGAGACGATGCCTCACAAACGAATGAAAAGATTCGAATTAAATTTGGTACAAAAATCACAATCCCTGAATACTGGAAACCTATCGTTTTTAAACGTAATCGGATGTTCAGAATCCCCCTAAATTTTCGAGTAAAAATATGAAAAAATCATCAAAAATTAAAACCTTTCATAAAGTTACGCAAACAGATATTTCGTATGTATTTTTACTTTCCTTATATCTTCTATATAATAAAAGGCAATGTCTGTGTGTGTGTGTGTGTGCCTTATACACTATACGTTTCGCGACCGCGCGTCGGAGAGCTACGAAATTTGGCAATCGGAGACCCGGGGGGGAGGGAAGGGGACACGTGAAAACCGATTTTCAAAATTCTAATTATTTTTTTATTTATTTAATGTTTTATGCGATTTCGACCTTTTTTTGATTTTTTGCCCTTTTTTCTCCTTGATCTAGACATCGTGGAAAAAAACAAATCACACCATCGGAAAGAGCAGAGAATTTCGAGTAAAAATATATCAATTTCAAATCTCAGAGATAAATTCTAATATTTTTTTATGATTTTAAAGCAAAAGTCACTTTTGACTCAAAAAAACGATTTTTGGTTTTTAAATTCTCGCATAGTAAAAAGTACTCATAATTTCGACTAATAATTTACATTTTTAGAAAGCTGAAATATCTGGCATTCTTACAAGTCTAATCTGGTCCAGAAATAATGAAAATTGCCTTCAGGATCGCAATTTTAAAGACGTCATGATTTTAAATTTCTCGGCGTTCCGTTCGTTTCTCCCCCGCTGAAGCAGGGAAGGTGGTGGGTGGGGACGTCAAGGTGGGGGTGACGTCACGGTTCTGAATAGAGCGCCTTTGCTCTATATAAATTATTATATTTATATTTTAAATGATGGGACGATCTGGATTTTTTAAATGTATATTTTAACTTTTGGATATTTTAATTTTATGGATATTTTAAATGATGGAACAATGAAACAATGGAATGAGGATGATGGAATTAAGCATATGGTCATTTTAAATTGCAAATTAGCGCGCGGGAAGTTAGCGGTAGGCCCGGGTTCGATTCCCGCCACTGCCAAAACTGCCGCCGTGTTTACGTGGAATACGATCACGTTAAATATGTGGGTCCGTAAGTCCTTCCGAGAGGTTGGTGGTAGGGGAAGGAGGATACGGCCCCTGTGGATGCCTCCCCCACTGAGTTCCCGTCTAAATTGGGTGAATATGTAGAAAGTTATGGAGATTGTCGCGGAGGGCGCGGCAGCCCAGTGGTTAGCGCGCGGGAATTGCACTCAGTAGGCCCGGGTTCGATTCCCGCCACTGCCAAAACTTACGACACGTTCACGCAGAGTACGATCACGTTAAACATGTGGGTTCGTGAGTCCTTCCGAGAGGTTGGTGGTAGGGGAAGGAGGGTACGGTCTAAATTGGGTGAATAAAAAGAAAGTTATGGAGATTGTCGCGGAGGGCGAAGTAGCCCAGTGGTTAGCGCGCGGGAATTGCACGCGGTAGGCCCGGGTTCGATTTCCGCCACTGACATGGAGTACGATCACGTTAAACATATGGGTCCGTATGTTTTTCCGAGAGGTTGGTGGTAGGGGAAGGAGGGTACGTTCCCTGTGGATGCCTCCCCCACTGGGTTCCGGTCTAAATTGGGTGGCACATCCTGGCCGTCCAACCAGTTACCAGGCCCGGGTTCGATTCCCAAAATTGCCGCCGTGTTTACGCGGAGTACGAGCACGTTAAACATGTGGGTCCGTGAGTCCTTCCGAGAAGTTGGTGGTAGGGGAAGGAGGGTACGGTCTAAATTGGATGAATAAAAAGAAAGTTATGGAGATTGTCGCGTAGGGCAAAGTAGCCCAATGGTTAGCGCGCGGAAATTGCACTCGGTAGGCCCGGGTTCGATTCCCAAAATTGCCGCCGTGTTTACGCGGAGTACGATCACGTTAAACATGTGGGTCTGTAAGTCCTTCCGAGAGGTTGGTGGTAGGGGAAGAAGGGTACGGTCCCTGTGGATGCTTCTCCCACTTGGTTCCGGTCTAAATTGGGTGAATAAAAAATAAGTTATGAAGAATATCGCGGAGGGTGAAGTACCCCAGTGGTTAGTGCGCGGGATTTGCACTTGGTAGGCCCGGGTTCGATTCCCAAAATTGCCGAATAAAAATAAAGTTATGGAGATTGTCGCGGATGGCACGGTAGCCCAGTGGTTAGCGCGCGGGAATTTCACTCGGTAGGCCCGGGTTCGATTCCCGCCATTGCCAAAACTGCAGCCGTGTTCACGCGGAGTACGATCACGTTAAACGTGTGGGACTGCAAGTCCTTCCGAGAGGTTTGTGGTAGGGGAAGGAGGGTACGGTCTCTTTGGATGCCTCCCCCATTGGGTTCCGGTCTAAATTGTGTGGCACTTCCTGGCCTTCCAAGCAGTTACCTTACACCTTTCTGGTAGGTCGCGCCAACGAGTTTGACATGGAGTACGATCACGTTAAACATATGGGTCCGTATGTTTTTCCGAGAGGTTGGTGGTAGGGGAAGGAGGGTACGTTCCCTGTGGATGCCTCCCCCACTTGGTTCCGGTCTAAATTGGGTGGCACATCCTGGCCGTCCAACCAGTTACCAGGCCCGGGTTCGATTCCCAAAATTGCCGCCGTGTTTACGCGGAGTACGAGCACGTTAAACATGTGGGTCCGTGAGTCCTTCCGAGAAGTTGGTGGTAGGGGAAGGAGGGTACGGTCTAAATTGGATGAATAAAAAGAAAGTTATGGAGATTGTCGCGTAGGGCAAAGTAGCCCAATGGTTAGCGCGCGGAAATTGCACTCGGTAGGCCCGGGTTCGATTCCCAAAATTGCCGCCGTGTTTACGCGGAGTACGATCACGTTAAACATGTGGGTCTGTAAGTCCTTCCGAGAGGTTGGTGGTAGGGGAAGAAGGGTACGGTCCTTCTGGATGCTTCTCCCACTTGGTTCCGGTCTAAATTGGGTGAATAAAAAGAAAGTTATGAAGAATATCGCGGAGGGTGAAGTACCCCAGTGGTTAGTGCGCGGGATTTGCACTTGGTAGGCCCGGGTTCGATTCCCAAAATTGCCGAATAAAAATAAATTTATGGAGATTGTCGCGGATGGCACGGTAGCCCAGTGGTTAGCGCGCGGGAATTTCACTCGGTAGGCCCGGGTTCGATTCCCGCCATTGCCAAAACTGCAGCCGTGTTCACGCGGAGTACGATCACGTTAAACGTGTGGGACTGCAAGTCCTTCCGAGAGGTTTGTGGTAGGGGAAGGAGGGTACGGTCTCTTTGGATGCCTCCCCCATTGGGTTCCGGTCTAAATTGTGTGGCACTTCCTGGCCTTCCAAGCAGTTACCTTACACCTTTCTGGTAGGTCGCGCCAACGAGTTTGCCACGGTCAGAATTTTCAAGGGTAGCGAACAGGCTGGTCGCCAAAGGCGGCTAGTCTATATAATAAAAGGCAATGTCTGTGTGTGTGTGTGTGTGTGTGTGTGTGTCTTATACACTATACGTTTCGCGACCGCGCGTCGGAGACCTACGAAATTTGGCAATCGGAGACCCTGGGGGGTGGGAAGGGGACACGTGAAAACCGATTTTCAAAATTCTAATTATTTTTTTATTTATTTAATGTTTTATGCGATTTCGACCTTTTTTTGAACTTTTTGCCCTTTTTCTCCTCGATCCAGACATCGTAGAAAAAAACAAATCACACCATCGGAAAGAGCAGAGAATTTCGAGTAAAAATATATCAATTTCAAATCTGAATTTCGATTTCTAATATTTTTTAAAGATTTTAAAACAAAAGTCACTTTTTGCTCAAGAAAACGATTTTTGGTTTTTAAATTCTCTCATCGTGAAAAGTACTCATAATTTCGACTAATAATTTACATTTTCAGAAAGGTCAAACATCTGGCATTCTTACAAGTCTAATGTGGTCCAGAAATAATGAAAATTGCCTTCAGGATGGCAATTTTAAAGACGCCATGATTTTAAATTTCTCGGCGTTCCGTTCGTTTCTCCCCCGCTGAAGCAGGGAAGGTGGTGGGTGGGGACGTCAAGGTGGAGGTGACGTCACGGTTCTGAATAGAGCGCCTTTGCTCTATATAAATTATTATATTTATATTTTAAATGATGGGACGATCTGGATTTTTAAATGTATATTTTAACTTTTGGATATTTTAATTTTATGGATATTTTAAATGATGGAACAATGAAACAATGGAATGAGGATGATGGAATTAAGCATATGGTCATTTTAAATTGCAAATTAGCGCGCGGGAAGTTAGCGGTAGGCCCGGGTTCGATTCCCGCCACTGCCAAAACTGCCGCCGTGTTTACGTGGAATACGATCACGTTAAATATGTGGGTCCGTAAGTCCTTCCGAGAGGTTGGTGGTAGGGGAAGGAGAATACGGCCCCTGTGGATGCCTCCCCCACTGGGTTCCCGTCTAAATTGGGTGAATATGTAGAAAGTTATGGAGATTGTCGCGGAGGGCGCGGCAGCCCAGTGGTTAGCGCGCGGGAATTGCACTCAGTAGGCCCGGGTTCGATTCCCGCCACTGCCAAAACTTACGCCACTTTCACGCAGAGTACGATCACGTTAAACATGTGGGTTCGTGAGTCCTTCCGAGAGGTTGGTGGTAGGGGAAGGAGGGTACGGTCTAAATTGGGTGAATAAAAAGAAAGTTATGGAGATTGTCGCGGAGGGCGAAGTAGCCCAGTGGTTAGCGCGCGGGAATTGCACGCGGTAGGCCCGGGTTCGATTTCCGCCACTGACATGGAGTACGATCACGTTAAACATATGGGTCCGTATGTTTTTCCGAGAGGTTGGTGGTAGGGGAAGGAGGGTACGTTCCCTGTGGATGCCTCCCCCACTGGGTTCCGGTCTAAATTGGGTGGCACATCCTGGCCGTCCAACCAGTTACCAGGCCCGGGTTCGATTCCCAAAATTGCCGCCGTGTTTACGCGGAGTACGAGCACGTTAAACATGTGGGTCCGTGAGTCCTTCCGAGAAGTTGGTGGTAGGGGAAGGAGGGTACGGTCTAAATTGGATGAATAAAAAGAAAGTTATGGAGATTGTCGCGTAGGGCAAAGTAGCCCAATGGTTAGCGCGCGGAAATTGCACTCGGTAGGCCCGGGTTCGATTCCCAAAATTGCCGCCGTGTTTACGCGGAGTACGATCACGTTAAACATGTGGGTCTGTAAGTCCTTCCGAGAGGTTGGTGGTAGGGGAAGAAGGGTACGGTCCCTGTGGATGCTTCTCCCACTTGGTTCCGGTCTAAATTGGGTGAATAAAAAATAAGTTATGAAGAATATCGCGGAGGGTGAAGTACCCCAGTGGTTAGTGCGCGGGATTTGCACTTGGTAGGCCCGGGTTCGATTCCCAAAATTGCCGAATAAAAATAAAGTTATGGAGATTGTCGCGGATGGCACGGTAGCCCAGTGGTTAGCGCGCGGGAATTTCACTCGGTAGGCCCGGGTTCGATTCCCGCCATTGCCAAAACTGCAGCCGTGTTCACGCGGAGTACGATCACGTTAAACGTGTGGGACTGCAAGTCCTTCCGAGAGGTTTGTGGTAGGGGAAGGAGGGTACGGTCTCTTTGGATGCCTCCCCCATTGGGTTCCGGTCTAAATTGTGTGGCACTTCCTGGCCTTCCAAGCAGTTACCTTACACCTTTCTGGTAGGTCGCGCCAACGAGTTTGCCACGGTCAGAATTTTCAAGGGTAGCGAACAGGCTGGTCGCCAAAGGCGGCTAGTCTATATAATAAAAGGCAATGTCTGTGTGTGTGTGTGTGTGTGTGTGTGTGTCTTATACACTATACGTTTCGCGACCGCGCGTCGGAGACCTACGAAATTTGGCAATCGGAGACCCTGGGGGGTGGGAAGGGGACACGTGAAAACCGATTTTCAAAATTCTAATTATTTTTTTATTTATTTAATGTTTTATGCGATTTCGACCTTTTTTTGAACTTTTTGCCCTTTTTCTCCTCGATCCAGACATCGTAGAAAAAAACAAATCACACCATCGGAAAGAGCAGAGAATTTCGAGTAAAAATATATCAATTTCAAATCTGAATTTCGATTTCTAATATTTTTTAAAGATTTTAAAACAAAAGTCACTTTTTGCTCAAGAAAACGATTTTTGGTTTTTAAATTCTCTCATCGTGAAAAGTACTCATAATTTCGACTAATAATTTACATTTTCAGAAAGGTCAAACATCTGGCATTCTTACAAGTCTAATGTGGTCCAGAAATAATGAAAATTGCCTTCAGGATGGCAATTTTAAAGACGCCATGATTTTAAATTTCTCGGCGTTCCGTTCGTTTCTCCCCCGCTGAAGCAGGGAAGGTGGTGGGTGGGGACGTCAAGGTGGAGGTGACGTCACGGTTCTGAATAGAGCGCCTTTGCTCTATATAAATTATTATATTTATATTTTAAATGATGGGACGATCTGGATTTTTAAATGTATATTTTAACTTTTGGATATTTTAATTTTATGGATATTTTAAATGATGGAACAATGAAACAATGGAATGAGGATGATGGAATTAAGCATATGGTCATTTTAAATTGCAAATTAGCGCGCGGGAAGTTAGCGGTAGGCCCGGGTTCGATTCCCGCCACTGCCAAAACTGCCGCCGTGTTTACGTGGAATACGATCACGTTAAATATGTGGGTCCGTAAGTCCTTCCGAGAGGTTGGTGGTAGGGGAAGGAGAATACGGCCCCTGTGGATGCCTCCCCCACTGGGTTCCCGTCTAAATTGGGTGAATATGTAGAAAGTTATGGAGATTGTCGCGGAGGGCGCGGCAGCCCAGTGGTTAGCGCGCGGGAATTGCACTCAGTAGGCCCGGGTTCGATTCCCGCCACTGCCAAAACTTACGCCACTTTCACGCAGAGTACGATCACGTTAAACATGTGGGTTCGTGAGTCCTTCCGAGAGGTTGGTGGTAGGGGAAGGAGGGTACGGTCTAAATTGGGTGAATAAAAAGAAAGTTATGGAGATTGTCGCGGAGGGCGAAGTAGCCCAGTGGTTAGCGCGCGGGAATTGCACGCGGTAGGCCCGGGTTCGATTTCCGCCACTGACATGGAGTACGATCACGTTAAACATATGGGTCCGTATGTTTTTCCGAGAGGTTGGTGGTAGGGGAAGGAGGGTACGTTCCCTGTGGATGCCTCCCCCACTGGGTTCCGGTCTAAATTGGGTGGCACATCCTGGCCGTCCAACCAGTTACCAGGCCCGGGTTCGATTCCCAAAATTGCCGCCGTGTTTACGCGGAGTACGAGCACGTTAAACATGTGGGTCCGTGAGTCCTTCCGAGAAGTTGGTGGTAGGGGAAGGAGGGTACGGTCTAAATTGGATGAATAAAAAGAAAATTATGGAGATTGTCGCGTAGGGCAAAGTAGCCCAATGGTTAGCGCGCGGAAATTGCACTCGGTAGGCCCGGGTTCGATTCCCAAAATTGCCGAGTACGATCACGTTAAACATGTGGGTCTGTAAGTCCTTCCGAGAGGTTGGTGGTAGGGGAAGAAGGGTACGGTCCCTGTGGATGCTTCTCCCACTTGGTTCCGGTCTAAATTGGGTGAATAAAATGAAAGTTATGAAGAATATCGCGGAGGGTGAAGTACCCCAGTGGCTAGTGCGCGGGATTTGCACTTGGTAGGCCCGGGTTCGATTCCCAAAATTGCCGAATAAAAATAAAGTTATGGAGATTGTCGCGGATGGCACGGTAGCCCAGTGGTTAGCGCGCGGGAATTTCACTCGGTAGGCCCGGGTTCGATTCCCGCCATTGCCAAAACTGCAGCCGTGTTCACGCGGAGTACGATCACGTTAAACGTGTGGGACTGCAAGTCCTTCCGAGAGGTTTGTGGTAGGGGAAGGAGGGTACGGTCTCTTTGGATGCCTCCCCCATTGGGTTCCGGTCTAAATTGTGTGGCACTTCCTGGCCTTCCAAGCAGTTACCTTACACCTTTCTGGTAGGTCGCGCCAACGAGTTTGCCACGGTCAGAATTTTCAAGGGTAGCGAACAGGCTGGTCGCCAAAGGCGGCTAGTCTATATAATAAAAGGCAATGTCTGTGTGTGTGTGTGTGTGTGTGTCTTATACACTATACGTTTCGCGACCGCGCGTCGGAGACCTACGAAATTTGGCAATCGGAGACCCTGGGGGGTGGGAAGGGGACACGTGAAAACCGATTTTCAAAATTCTAATTATTTTTTTATTTATTTAATGTTTTATGCGATTTCGACCTTTTTTTGAACTTTTTGCCCTTTTTCTCCTCGATCCAGACATCGTAGAAAAAAACAAATCACACCATCAAAAAGAGCAGAGAATTTCGAGTAAAAATATATCAATTTCAAATCTGAATTTCGATTTCTAATATTTTTTAAAGATTTTAAAACAAAAGTCACTTTTTGCTCAAGAAAACGATTTTTGGTTTTTAAATTCTCGCATCGTGAAAAGTACTCATAATTTCGACTAATAATTTACATTTTCAGAAAGGTCAAACATCTGGCATTCTTACAAGTCCAATCTGGTCCAGAAATAATGAAAATTGCCTTCAGGATGGCAATTTTAAAGACGCCATGATTTTAAATTTGTCGGCTACCGGCTCAGTTTCTCAACGGCATTTTCCCCCCATCCGCATTAGTTTCTTCCCCGTCTCCATGGAGACCGCGCTTTCGGTTTTAACTGAATTACGAGCATAAGTGTTGTATACATCGGGCGAAATTATTATATTTATATGATATTTTAAATGGATATTTTTAAATGGATATTTTAAATAATTTAAATGATTGAATTATGGTGGTTTGAATTGTGGTGATGTATTTGAAATTATTATATTTATGGATTGGTGGAACGATATGGTTGATTTTTTTAATTTTAAATGGATATTTTAATTTATGGATATTTTAATTTATAGATATTTTAAATGGATATTTTAATTTTATGGCTATTTTAAATGATGGAACGATGGAACGAGGATGGTGGAATTAAGAGCCTAGCATATGGTCGTTATAAATTTAAATTAGCGCGCGAGAATTGCACTCGGTAGGCCTGGGTTCGATTCCCGCCACTGATGCGGAGTACGATCACCTTAAACATATGGGTCGATAATTCCTTCCGAGAGGTTGGTGGCAGGGAAAGGAGGGTACGGTCTCTGTGGATGCCTCCCCCACTGGGTCCTGGTCCAAATTGGGTGAATAAAAAGAAAGTTATGGAGATTGTCGCGGAGGGCGCGGTAGCCCAGTGGTTAGCGTGCGGGAATTTCACTCGGTAGGCCCGGGTTCGATTCCCTCCACTGACAAAACTGCTGCCGTGTTCACGCGGAGTACGATCACGTTAAACATGTGGGTCCGTAAGTCCTTCCGAGAGGTTGGTGGTAGAGGAAGGAGGGTACGCACCCTGTGGATGACTTTCCCACTGGGTTCCGGTCTAAATTGGGTGAATAAAAAGAAGGTTATGGAGATTGTCGCGGAGGGCGCGGTAGCCCAGTGGTTGGCGCGCGGGAATTGCACTCGGTAGGCTAGGGTTCGATTGCCGCCACTGCCAAAACTGCTGCCATTTTCACGCGGAGTACGATCACGTTAAACATGTGGATCCGTAAGTCCTTCCGAGAGGTTGTTGGTAGAGGAAGGATGGTACGGACCCTGTGGATGCCTCCCCTACTGGGTTCCGGTCTAAATTGGGTGAATAAAAAGAAGGTTATGGAGATTGTCGCGGAGGGCGCGGTAGCCCAGTGGTTAGCGCGCGGGATTTGCACTAGGTAGGTCCGGGTTCGATTCCCGCCACTGCCAAAACTGCCGCCGTGTTCAGGCGGAGTACGATCACGTTAAACATGCGGGACCGTAAGTCCTTCCGAGAGGTTGGTGGTAGGGGAAGGAGGGTACGGTCCCTGTTGATGCCTCCCCCACTGAGTTCCTGTCTAAATTGGGTGGCACTTCCTGGTAGGTCGTTCCTTCTGGTAGGTCGCGCCAGCGAGTGTGCCACGGTTAGAATTTGCCACGGTCAGAATTTTCAAGGGTAGCGAACAGGCTGGTCGCCAAAGGCGGCTAGGGGGGAAGAAGGGTACGGTCCCTGTGGATGCTTCTCCCACTTGGTTCCGGTCTAAATTGGGTGAATAAAATGAAAGTTATGAAGAATATCGCGGAGGGTGAAGTACCCCAGTGGTTAGTGCGCGGGATTTGCACTTCGTAGGCCCGGGTTCGATTCCCAAAATTGCCGAATAAAAATAAAGTTATGGAGATTGTCGCGGATGGCACGGTAGCCCAGTGGTTAGCGCGCGGGAATTTCACTCGGTAGGCCCGGGTTCGATTCCCGCCATTGCCAAAACTGCAGCCGTGTTCACGCGGAGTACGATCACGTTAAACGTGTGGGACTGCAAGTCCTTCCGAGAGGTTTGTGGTAGGGAAAGGAGGGTACGGTCTCTTTGGATGCCTCCCCCATTGGGTTCCGGTCTAAATTGTGTGGCACTTCCTGGCCTTCCAAGCAGTTACCTTACACCTTTCTGGTAGGTCGCGCCAACGAGTTTGCCACGGTCAGAATTTTCAAGGGTAGCGAACAGGCTGGTCGCCAAAGGCGGCTAGTAAATAATAAAAGGCAATGTCTGTGTGTGTGTGTGTGTGTGTGTCTGTCTGTCTTATACACTATACGTTTCGCGACCGCGCGTCGGAGAGCTACGAAATTTGGCAATCGGAGACCCGGGGGGGAGGGAAGGGGACACGTGAAAACCGATTTTCAAAATTCTAATTATTTTTTTATTTATTTAATGTTTTATGCGATTTCGACCTTTTTTTGCCTTTTTTGCCCTTTTTTCTCCACGATCCAGACGTCGTAGAAAAAAACAACTCACACCATCGGAAAGAGCAGACAATTGCGAGTAAAAATATATCAATTTCATATCTCCATTTCGATTTCTAATATTTTTTAAAGATTTTAAAACAAAAGTCACTTTTGGCTCAAAAAAACGATTTTTGGTTTTTAAATTCTCGCATAGTAAAAAGTACTCATAATTTCGACTAATAATTTACATTTTTAGAAAGCTGAAATATCTGGCATTCTTACAAGTCTAATCTGGTCCAGAAATAATGAAAATTGCCTTCAGGATCGCAATTTTAAAGACGTCATGATTTTAAATTTCTCGGCGTTCCGTTCGTTTCTCCCCCGCTGAAGCAGGGAAGGTGGTGGGTGGGGACGTCAAGGTAGAGGTGACGTCACGGTTCTGAATAGAGCGCCTTTGCTCTATATAAATTATTATATTTATATTTTAAATGATGGGACGATCTGGATTTTTTAAATGTATATTTTAACTTTTGGATATTTTAATTTTATGGATATTTTAAATGATGGAACAATGAAACAATGGAATGAGAATGATGGAATTAAGCATATGGTCATTTTAAATTGCAAATTAGCGCGCGGGAAGTTAGCGGTAGGCCCGGGTTCGATTCCCGCCACTGCCAAAACTGCCGCCGTGTTTACGTGGAATACGATCACGTTAAATATGTGGGTCCGTAAGTCCTTCCGAGAGGTTGGTGGTAGGGGAAGGAGGATACGGCCCCTGTGGATGCCTCCCCCACTGGGTTCCCGTCTAAATTGGGTGAATATGTAGAAAGTTATGGAGATTGTCGCGGAGGGCGCGGCAGCCCAGTGGTTAGCGCGCGGGAATTGCACTCAGTAGGCCCGGGTTCGATTCCCGCCACTGCCAAAATTTACGCCACGTTCACGCAGAGTACGATCACGTTAAACATGTGGGTTCGTGAGTCCTTCCGAGAGGTTGGTGGTAGGGGAAGGAGGGTACGGTCTAAATTGGGTGAATAAAAAGAAAGTTATGGAGATTGTCGCGGAGGGCGAAGTAGCCCAGTGGTTAGCGCGCGGGAATTGCACGCGGTAGGCCCGGGTTCGATTTCCGCCACTGACATGGAGTACGATCACGTTAAACATATGGGTCCGTATGTTTTTCCGAGAGGTTGGTGGTAGGGGAAGGAGGGTACGTTCCCTGTGGATGCCTCCCCCACTGGGTTCCGGTCTAAATTGGGTGGCACATCCTGGCCGTCCAACCAGTTACCAGGCCCGGGTTCGATTCCCAAAATTGCCGCCGTGTTTACGCGGAGTACGAGCACGTTAAACATGTGGGTCCGTGAGTCCTTCCGAGAAGTTGGTGGTAGGGGAAGGAGGGTACGGTCTAAATTGGATGAATAAAAAGAAAGTTATGGAGATTGTCGCGTAGGGCAAAGTAGCCCAATGGTTAGCGCGCGGAAATTGCACTCGGTAGGCCCGGGTTCGATTCCCAAAATTGCCGCCGTGTTTACGCGGAGTACGATCACGTTAAACATGTGGGTCTGTAAGTCCTTCCGAGAGGTTGGTGGTAGGGGAAGAAGGGTACGGTCCCTGTGGATGCTTCTCCCACTTGGTTCCGGTCTAAATTGGGTGAATAAAAAATAAGTTATGAAGAATATCGCGGAGGGTGAAGTACCCCAGTGGTTAGTGCGCGGGATTTGCACTTGGTAGGCCCGGGTTCGATTCCCAAAATTGCCGAATAAAAATAAAGTTATGGAGATTGTCGCGGATGGCACGGTAGCCCAGTGGTCAGCGCGCGGGAATTTCACTCGGTAGGCCCGGGTTCGATTCCCGCCATTGCCAAAACTGCAGCCGTGTTCACGCGGAGTACGATCACGTTAAACGTGTGGGACTGCAAGTCCTTCCGAGAGGTTTGTGGTAGGGGAAGGAGGGTACGGTCTCTTTGGATGCCTCCCCCATTGGGTTCCGGCCAAAATTGTGTGGCACTTCCTGGCCTTCCAAGCAGTTACCTTACACCTTTCTGGTAGGTCGCGCCAACGAGTTTGCCACGGTCAGAATTTTCAAGGGTAGCGAACAGGCTGGTCGCCAAAGGCGGCTAGTACATAATGTATAAGGAAAGTATTGTGAAGGGGTCGAAAATTCGAATTCGAGTTTTCGACGGGAGAGCACGTTTCAAGCATCCATGATCACGAATCAAACATTTTTGAAGTGATGTCTGTGTGTGTGTGTGTGTGTGTGTGTGTGTGTGTGTGTGTGTGTGTGTGTGTGTGTGTGTGTGTGTGTCAGTAAGTCTGTGGAGACGATAACTGACGAACGAATGGACCGATTCGAACCAAATTTGGTGCAAAAATCACAATCCGTAAACACTGGAAGCCTATTGTTTTTATACGCAATCCAATGTTAAGAACACCCCTAAATTTTCGAATGAAATTTTGAAAAAATAGTCAAAAAATCAAAACCACTAATAAAGTTACGGAAATAGACATTTCTTATGTAATTTTGCATTAGAAAGCGATTGACATAAATTTTTGAACGCTAACATGAACCGTTCTCGAGATATTGCACATTTTTCAAAAAAATTATCAGAAAGTCATATAAAATAAAAAAAAATATTTCCTCTTGAGAGACATGTTCACTTTTCAGTAATATCATGCGATAAATCGGATGACATCATTCTCGTGGATCTAGCTCGTTCCATTCCTGAAAAAAGATACTTTTTGTAGTACTTCTGTATTTGAACACCAATAGTCATTCATCTGCTGTAAGAATAACTTATTTCTTTGTCCATTATACTTAGCGAGATTTTGGCGACGAATTTGGCGGAATGTCGCCAACTTAGCGACTTTTTGAAATGCTGTCAAATTAACGAAAATCTCGCCAAATGGATAAAAATGGCGCTAAATCAATGAAATGACGACCAATTGTCGAAAATTTAATATCTTGGAAAGAATATTAGTATCTACTATAAGAAAAACCTATTTATTTTACTGTAAAAGTGGTAAATTCATTGCATTTTATAAGGAAAGTCATGTGTTGCCCACATCAGATTTTTTCCTTAGAAAAAGATTGACATAAACTGGACGCTGGCATGATCCGTTCTGGAGATATTACACATTTTTCAAATAAATTTATCTAAAAATCCCATAAATTAAAAGAAAATATTAACTGTTGAGAAACATGTTCACTTTTCACATATAATATCATACGATGAATTTGGTGACATCATTTTCGTTGATCTAGCTCGTTCCATTGATGAGAAAATATACTTTGAGTAATACTTTTGTATTTGAACTCCAATAGTCTATCTGCTATAAAAACAACTTATTTCTCCGTCCATAACGCTTGGTGAGATTTTGGCGACGAATTTGGCGGAATGTCGCCAACTGTGCGACTTTTTGATATGGTGCCAAATTAACGAAAATCTCGCCAAATGGATATAAATGATGCTAAATCAATGAAAATGAGGACTAATTGTCGAAAATTTAATATCTTGGAAAGAATATAATTATCAATACTAAAAGAAAAACCTATTTTTTTACTGTAAAAGTAGTAAATTGATTGCATTATATAAGAAAAGTCATGTGTTACCCACATCAGATTTTAATATAAAAAAGATCTTTTCTACATTTTTTCGTTGTGTTTGGTGATAATTTTGTCAAATTTAGCGACTAATGTAGCAAAATATCGTCAACTTCGCAATAGTGTCCCCCAGATAGAAAAACATATCATCAAAAGTGAAAAAACGGCGTTAAATGAAAAAAATGACGCCAAATTGATGAATCAATTATTGAAATATTTTAATATATGGACTATATTGTTTCATGCAGTGGTATCAATATTGAGCCCATTTAGAGCTGCGTGAAATATGAATAGTTAATTGGGGGTACTTTGAAATACTTTTACATATTGTTATCAGGAAAAATCCTCCAGAAATTTAATATATGGACGCTAATTGCTTATTGCAGATGCCATCAATATTGATAATTATCAATTTAGGGTTGCGCAAAATACAAGTTAATTTAATATGCTGTCATGTGAAAAAGCGCCAAATGTGTAATTCAGCGTTAAATGCATTGTGTCCTGGAGCTTATACATAATGTTTTCATTGTGAACAAAATTCAATTCATTGCCTTATTTACGGAAAGTCGTGTGCTGCAAACATCAGAGTTTTGATAACCATTATTGTTATCACCATTAAATCACTTGAGTATTGTTGTGCGATTGATAACGTAGTGCGTGATATGCAATACACATTTTCGCATGGGATGCTTTCTAGATCAGTATACACCACTGTGAAGTGACCATGTCCCATAGAATAAACGAGATTGTAGTACTCCTAATGATTTGTTCAAAACGTTAGGATAACTATTTCGACAACAAAGTTGGATAGACGAAAAAGTCAAATTCAAAGTTAGAGAGCATTAAATAAGATCAAGCACACAACTTTGATAGAAAATCTTTATTATACTTCTTATAATACGTAAAAAATAGAAACGTCTTATAAGAAGTGTAATAAAGACCTTCTATCAAAGTTGTGTGCTTGATCTTATTTGTTTGAAATCAGACGTGATACCAACTTATTTATTAGAGAGCATTGTCGTATTATTGGCAATAAAACTGTTGTACAAGGTCTTTGTGTAACAATATTTATTAGCGATTTTACCTGCTAGTCATAAATGTTAAATTAGAAACACTTGCAGAAACGCAAAAAGTCAACTCCAGATAGAGCATTGTCAAATTAATAAGAATTGACAATATAACTATTGTATATGACCTTTTTTTGGCACAGTATAATTATTGGCTGCTTTACCTGCTGTTCAGCAGTGTTAAATGAAAAACACTTGCATGTACAAACGAAAAAGGCTAAACACTAAGTTAAAGTGAATTGTCGAATTAATAAGAACTGACAATATAACTATTGTAAATGGTCTTTATATGACACAATGCATTTATAGGTGAACATATATGCTGTTCAGTAATGATAAATTAAAAGCACTTGCATGTACAAACAAAAAAGGCAAATTTCAAAGTTAGAGAGAGCGCATTGTCGAATGAATAACAATTGACAACAAAAATTTGTAGATGGTCTTTATATAACACAATATAATTATTGGTGATTTTATCTGCTGTTCAGATATGTTAAACTAAAAACACTTTAATTCACAAGCGAAATAGTCATGTGTAGAATTGTAGAGCATTGCCTAAATAGTAAGAATTGACAACAAAACTATTGTAGGGTGCATTTATTTGACACAATATGGTTGTTGGTAAATCCATGTGCTATTCAGAAATGCTAAATTAACACAGAATGAACATTAACGCACACATAATATTCATTAATAGTATAATTAATTAATAATTAAGCAATACACGTGCCACAGTGTCTACACATCTGTCAACCAAAGAAGTATGTTGTATACGAGATTTGTTTGTTCCTGGTGTCAATTCCTACTGTGGGACGTGAATTGAAAAGTTACACTTTTAATTATTAAATTCATTATTTTAAATCACATTAACATTGCCGTAAATTCATATATAGTGGAATTAACATTTAAACGTACATCGCTCGTTGTTGTGCCGCAATAACCCTCCAATTATTTTTACCTTTTGTGTAAGTCCTGAAAAGAATTATTAATTAATATTAAAAATATTAGACTATTTAAAACTTAAACAATAACTCCGCCCTTCTTCTCCTTGGCGCTCATTGGTTCTTCTGAACCCATTGGCATCACTTCATATATTTATCAAGGCCTCTCTCAGCCCCTTTGGCCTGGGACACCTAAATTTATTGTATTTTACCTAAAAGTTCAAGTTTTTGTAAACACCGGCGCCAGCCAGACTCGAGCTTTTTTAGCCATTCTAGGCACCATAAATATTGAAATAAAAATGTCTCATGTGAGGACATATTCTGGCCTCATACCTACTAATTATACAATACCCTGTAACTTTGTTGGTGGCTTTTTCGTTTATCTGGCGTTGTTGTCTAGCTTGCTATTCTATCTTTTAAATTGTCCACTAGGGCCAGTTATACTTGTGAGATCGGGTACAAACATTTTATTATAAATAGACATAACATTCATAGGCCTATACTTTCAAAGCTATTGGCGTTCTTTCGTCGCAACTTTGTATATACTAATTTTTGTATTTGTTTCTAAAATAATATTCGACTGAGTTTTGTTGTACAATAGATGCATATAATTTATACCTGTTTCTAATTAAATTAATTTGTAGTTGATGACGCTAGAGTACATATGTACCATCGTAGGCGATAAACGTGTCCGTTAAATACTCGAATTCTGATTTCCGACACATCTGATGATACATTAATAGAACTGAATAAAAGTGATGTCACTAATATTTTCAGAAATATATGGGTTTAAAACTCTTTTATAATCACCACTCTAAAAATATGCATCCATTTATCCTGTAAATTAAGAAATACAGTTGATCTGTAGAAATGCAGAAAGTTATCTTGTTCAATTAAAAAGTTAACAAGAAACTTTATTTAGACAATACTTAAAAGTTCTCAAATTAGGTTGAATTGCATTTTAGTAGAATACCTACTGTTTGTTTTATGCATAGAGTTTATAGGAGATACCTTGTCTAGGAGCTGCTTTTTAAATTTGATTCCGAACTGCTAGTAGCATGTATGTAAACAAAGGAGTCTCCATCCGTGACGATGACTTCAACATCGACTCTTCTGGATCTAAAGACTAGAGAGCAAAAATATTATTGTAAATCCACCTCGTGCGTTTAGCAACAAGTGGTTGAAACACCACTTAAAGTTCACTCTGACGTTTTCAGTAACAAGTAGTTGAATCAGCATTGCAAATTCCACAAGAATCTTTCAAAAACAGGTGATTGAAACAGAATAGCAAATTCTACCTGAAGCTTCAATCAAACGTTGTTCCATCTGAAGCTTTTATTAACCGCTGTTCCACCTGCAGCTCTCAGCAACTGTTGATTCAAATAGCATTGAAAGTTCCATCCAAAGCTTTCAAAAGCAGTAGAACTCCCAATGATGTTTAAAAATCCCCTGTGTATCAAATGCATGTGTTTGTAAATCTACTGTTTATATGTTTTCGGGCTCAAAAAACATTGTGATCTCTAAAATGCAACAGATCAGTTTTCCAAATTTCGTCGTTTAATTAAAGAAATAGCAAGGAAAGTTTTAGTGTATATATAATTTTATATAATTTTATGAAGCATATAAATATCTCGAATCAAAAACGTAAGTTGTATTTTTAATTAAAAACGTTTTATTATCACATATTCAGTATTACATTCTAAGTTATCAAAATTCTTTCCAATTTTTACAAGGTATTAAATTCTTATTAAAAACAGCTTCCTATTTCATTTTAAACATTAATAGCACTCCAATTTCTCGTTACCATTCTTCAGTATCTTCAAGAGGAAAATGTATTTGATGAGCTAGTTTTTGATTTCAGTAATTAAAGAAGAAAATTACTCCAGATTACTGAATATGTTTTTTCAGTTTCTTTCTTCACTTAAAATCGAAATTTAATATATATATATTCTTAGTCATTCTGCAGAGAAAATTAAATTGAAAAGGGATGTTGAGTTTCATAAAATCTCATTTTACCTTTTCATGATTGATTAATTTTTAATTGTTTTACATTTTCTTTAAAAATATATGTTTCTGAGGAATTTTGTTGCGTAAAACAGTGCATCGCATGAGAAAAAGAGTATAATTGCTTTATATATCGTGAGTTTATTTTATCCGTAGGATCGATTATTTTTTAATTAAAATATATTTTTGTTCAAATATTCCGTGTTTAGGGAAATTAAGTCGAATAAAGTCTTGTAATTAAAGACAGAAATGTTAAAATGTTAACGTTTTATAGAATATTTTATAATTTGCAATATATGTTATAAAATAAATCGTAACCTTATATATTCTGTAGACTGATTATTTCAAAAGATTTTTCTGCTGTTTCAGTAAAACTATCAGACACAAAGTCGTGTACTTAACTGTGTTGCATTTAAAACATTGAAATCCATTCTTTCTTATGTATCCCTGTTCAGAGCACTATAGACAAAAAACATAAGAACATCAAATCTGCGAGACACTGCTCATAAGAACATCAAATCTGCGAGACACAGGTCATAAGAACATCAAATCTGCGTGATATACATTTCAGAACATGGGGGAAATAATGACTAAAATAAATTACCCATAGGGGAAGAGATAGAGCTGCAAACAGTCCCCAGTAAAAACAACATGAACATGACTCATGTCCAACAAACATAAACTCATCTCCAACAACGAGGATGCCCCAGAGAGGATGCTCCATTCACCCTTGTGACTGGCTGTGAGGTTATCTAAAAATCATGGTTTATCATAGATTTGAAGGACACCGTGAACTTGCAAACTCACAAATTTAGAACAGATCAGTTACGTACAGCTATCGAACACGTTGTCGGACAGTACCAGTTGCTACTTCTACAACACGATGGACACACTGAACACTGCCAATGACCTGTCTTTCTACAGCTTTATATTTGAGAACACTTCTTAAAAATAAAATTGTTTTAGGGCGGATACAACATTAAATATGAATTAAAAAGAATTTCAAAAATCACGATTTTGAGACAAGGTGGATGCCATATTTGATTTTGAATTGGATCATGTGATCTCTTTCATATAAAGCATGTAATTATTATTTTAATTTTTATTTAAAAAACTACTGAATATATTTTGAAACTTTTTTTATATATTTTATGGGATAATTTGAAAATTTCCTAAACCTATTGAAGCAATTTGTGAATTTTAAATTCCCTTAAAATTTTTTTGAAAAATTGGTCCCATAGGGTTCAGTGTATTTAATTTTTTCAACCCGGGTTCAATCCAAAACTAATTGGGTGATATTATTCATTGATATTCCCATAGTACCTACAGATCGTCTGAACAACATACTAAAATTTCATTTTGTTAAAGTCATTTTTACAACAGTTATCGTGCGACCGGTAAGACAGGCAGAATGAACAAAGTCATAAACACTTTTCAACTATGTTGTAAAGAGTAAAACATAAAAAATAAAGCGGTTTTAGGACGGATGCAACATTAAATATAAATTAAAAAGATCTTTAAAAGTCACGATTTTGACACAAGATGGATGCCATATTTTATTTTGAAGTGGGTCACGTGATCTTTTCATATAATGTGGGTGCAATTATTATTTTAAAATTAATATTGTTAAAAAGCGAAATTCAAGGATTCAACTCTAAATATACATCTTCAAAAGTATTGTCAATGTCATCTTTATACTACTACATCCGCATTATACATTGTGTATAAAGTATTGGTAGAATACTGTGACAAGATCAACAATACCAATTCGGGTTTTCGGTGGAAGAGCATATTTTAGACATTCCTGAAATCTAATTAAATATTGTGTGTGTGTGTTTCTGTGTATGGCTGTGTCTGTATTTGTATGTGCGGATGCTATATTACTCAAATGACTGAAGCATTTGAAATGAAATTCTGTTCGATTATTACAATCGGTGAAAGGATTATTATTGGATGAAAAATTACAATCGAATTATTTAATCAGCTTTATCAATGTCTGTATTTTTTGGTTGATTGGTTAAGCTCAACTTTTATAGTTTTTATGGAAATTGATTCCTCTGACTTTGTCAAAATATATGTATTGCAAATATATGAGTATTCTAATACATAGCGACGGGTAAGCTTGCTTTTTACTTTTACATATTACATAATATAGTACAGGAAAAGCGCTGTTTTCACGAAAACTTTCGATTTCGAGATTTTGATGCTAATATATGGTTTAGGATCAGACACTACTTAAAAGTTGCTTCTGAGAAATTCGTAACTGTAAATTTGTTTCCGTACTTTGGTGCGTAGTGGCAAATTTGATTTTTACTTTCACATGTTATAGAATATAGTATAGAGGAAATACTCTTTTCATAAAAATTTTCGATTTCGAGATTTTGAAGCCAATATATGATTTAAGATCACACGCTACCTAAAAGCTGTTTCTGGTATGGGAAATTCGTAAATGTAAAATTAGTTTCCTCACTTTGGTTCGTGGTGACAAACTTGATGTTTTCTTTCACATATTATAGAATATAGTATAGGGAAAATACTGTTTTCATGAACATTTTCGATTTCGAGATTTTGAAGCTAATATATACTTAAGGATCACACGCTGTTTAAAATTTGTTTCTGGTATGAGAAATTCGTAAATGCAAAATTGGTTTCCGCACTTTTGTGCGTAGTGACAATTACTAATCTATAAAGCCATTGCTCATGTTCTAGATAAGCGCATGCTACTTAATAAATTTGCAGATATCCACTTTTGCACTAAAATCATTCGCACACTCCGTTTTCTTCATGCGCAGTCATTCTGAATGTACACAACGCATACATCACGCCCTAAATAAGTTCTTTTCGTGCGCTTTACATAAGGGATAGATCATCAATCGTTTGCAGAACGACACAAAAAATTTTTTGTGCCGGCATAAGAGTCGCGCAGAGTGCATAAGAGTGTCGGCATAAGCGGCATAAAAGTCAAAAATCTGATGTGGGCAACACCTGACTTTCCTTATATAATGCAATTAATTTACTACTTTTACAGTAAAAAAATAGGTTTTTTCTTATAGTAGATACTTATATTCTTTCCAAGATATTGAATTTTCGACAATTAGTCGTCATTTTCATTGATTTAGCGTCATTTTAATCCATTTGGCGAGATTTTCGTTAAGTCTCCAAGTTGGCGACATTCCGCCAAATTCGTAGCCAAAATCTCGCCAAGGCTTACTGACGGAGAAATAAGTTATTCTTATAGCAGATGAAGGACTATTGGCGTTCAAATACAAAAGTATTACCCGAAGTATCGTTTCTCATGAATGGAACGAGCTAGATCCATGAGAATGATGTCACCCAATTTATCGCATGGTATTACATATGAAAAGTGAACATGCTTCTCAATAGGAAATATATATATTTTTTTATAATAATTTTTGATAATTTTTTTGAAGAATGCGCAATATCTCGAAAACGGTACATGTTAGCGTTCTATAATTTATGTTTATCGTTTTTTAATGAAATATTACATAAGAAATGTCTATTTGCGTAACTTTATTAGCGGTTTTGATTTTTTGACGATTTTTTCAAAATTTCACTCGAAAATTTAGGAGGGTTCTGAATATTCGATTCCATTTAGAAACAATAGGCTTCCAGTGTTTATAGAATGTGATTTTTGTACAAATTTCGTTCGAATCGGTCCATTCGTTCGTCAGTTATCGTCTCCACAGACTCACTGACACACACACACACACACACACACACACACACACAGCCATTACTTCAAAAATGTTTGATTCGTGATCAGGGATGCTTGAAACTTGCTCTCCCGTCGAAAACTCGAATTTGAATTTTCGACCCCGTCACAATACTTTCCATATACATTATGTATATAAGGAAAGTAAAAAGTTCACTTAGTTTGGAAACAACAGTTTTTTCGTCGAGACAAAATATATGCCTTTCAATATAAACACCTGCTTTCGAATATCGTCAGCAGCGGTAATGAAACAATAGATTTAATTTGACGACATAGCGGAAAATGACTATTTTTTACTTTCCTTATATAATACTACAGGGTGTCCGAAAAAGTCCTTTAACGCCCATAACATTTTGCCAATTCGGACTTATCGGTCACCTTATATATACATATATGAGTGTAGGGTCCGAATTGGTATAACATATATCTAGTGCTTGCTAGAAAGTTTTGAAATCTGTGAGGAATTGCGGGTGGTAAAATAGTGTGGGCGTTAAAGGACATTTTCGGGCACGCGGTATATTGTATAAGGAAAGTATTGTGATAGAGTCGAAAATTCGAATTCAAGTTTTGACGGGAGATCACGTTTTCAAAATCTCTGAACCCGAATCATACGTTTTTGAGGTGATGTCTGTGTGTGTGTGTGTGTATGGTAGAAATTTCAAACTAACTCTAAAGTGAAAAAAAAAACCTCTACAGGGAACTGAAGTAAATCTTTAAAAAATTTCATCATTGTCCAAAATTTTGTTTTTCTAAGATGACAAACAAAGTTATGCTTTTAATATGTAAGATAAGCATATTAAATCATAAATAATTCAATTTAAAAAGATATACTCTTTAAAATCTACCAAACTTGTTTAACTCTGATATAAACATTTTTCTCAGAAAAACAGTTAGAAATGAGCAAAATAACAGTTTTTACGTTTTATGTCCTTTGCCAAATATAGTGCGTAAATTGTAATAAAAAAATCAACTTTATTTAAACTTTATGTAAGAAAATGGAATTGTAATCGCTATTTCACATTACTTTACTTATTGTACTTTAAATGCAACCGCTATTTAAGTATTATTTTACTTTATGTAAGAAACTTTCAGAGATAGCGCTTAATCCGAAAAATCATATACGAGTGTTTATGAAAGCAATTTAAACGTTATCTGAAATATTTGCATTCCGGTAATGGGGAAAAGCATTAAAACGATCTTTTAAATGCGTAAAAGCAATACGGTGGAACATAAATATTTGCGTAGAAGTAAAACGCAAATTTTAAGTAAAAAAGTAAATTACAAAAGTAGATAGGTTTAGAGATACCGTGATAATATCCTGAATTTTAATTTATATTTGTTGTATTTTAACGCTGAATTTTGAGTACACTTTGTTTTTAATGAAACGTCCATTTAAAATATGCGTAATAATTTTTGTTTAATGAATAAAAAGTTAAAATGCAATTTTTTTTAATTATTTGCCACATTCATGATATCTAGACTATGTAGTGTTTCAAAGAATGTGCTTAAACAATCTGATCACTTTATGATTACTGCCAATTGAGAATAAGAATTATTAGAACTATATCAGTAAAACTTCATGACAAATGCTGTAAAATCTCTGCAATTTAAATTGTAAACAAATAAAGTACACATGTAAATAACAGTATTTATTTGGAAATTTATTGCTAATATATGGTTATAACACAGACCAACATTGTACATTTTTGCTGATATTTGAGCTTTTATGCCGTAGGACTAGAACTACATAACATACATAGTTCTCAGGAAGATACTTAAGCACATCGACAACTTCGCAAAGAAAGGTCCATGAGTATAAGAAATATAACGTGTGTCCAAAAGTCCTACAGTAAAATGACCATGTTCGATCGAATAAAAGTGATTACAGCCGCTTTAGAGGAGAATTTATAAAGTTAATATAACGAACACGGTAACAAAGTGACATCTACGAAAACGCTAATTACAAAGAGGTTTATTTAGAGCTTTATTTTATGACCAGAAATGAGGGGGGGAGAAACCGTTATTTAAAGCATTTATTTGACGCATTATAGTTATTGGTAAATTTCTGTCATATTTAGGAATGGCACAATAACATAAATTTAGTGTCAATGTAGTTTAAAATTATCTCCATTAAGGATAATGAACATTTGAATTCCAGAAAAATATATTACCCCGTACTTTGACAAACATTGCGGATGTCACCTTTGTTAGATTCCTCTACAAATGTTTGATATATATTTATTAATGTATACATGCGCGTTTGGTCGTTCTTCATGTTTATAAATACTCATCAGACAATGGTCTACAACTTTGTAATTTGCTTTAGACGTCTATCTCGTTTCGTTGACAGGTCAGTTAACCGAACTTCAAAATTATCCACTAGGGGGCGCGGAAATTCCATTTCTTCGACTTCACTGTAGATTTATTCATTTCTATTCACTTTTCCCATAGATAGACCTTAAGGGCAACTCATGGATCTTTACCTACACATTATGTGAGGTACTTAATGATTTTACTAGGAACTTTAAATTTGTATCGTAGTAACAAATTTTCATATGTGAGTTAAAAGTTAATTTATTATTTTAATATTCATTTTATTTGTTAATAAACTTAATTTGGTTCCGTAATCTTGTATATATTATCGTAAGTGTCCATAATGCAACCCATCTGATTCTGCAGTACGGTATCAACCCATAAAAAACATAATACCTAAAAGATAAAACATTAAAAAACAAAACTACGAAATGATGACTGTCGAACTTTAACATTTAATAAAACTATTATTTAAAGGTCTTAAAATGAACATTAAGATTTTCATGTTAGAATTATCTAATAATAAATGGCAATGTCTGTCTGTGTGTCTGCCTTATAGGCTCCGCTACCGCGTGTCGCAGAGCTACGAAATTTGACAATAGGAGACCCGGGGGGGGGGGGGGGAAGGTGACACGTGAAAACCGATTTTTAAAATTTGAATTATTTTTTTTATTATTTAATGTTTTATTCGATTTCGACCGTCCTTTTCCCTTTTTCTCCTTTTTTCTCCACCATCCCGACGTCGAAGAAAAAAAACAAATCATACGACCGGAAAGAGCAGGCAATTGCCAGAAAAATTTATAAATTTAAATCTCAGGGACAAATTCTAATCTTTTTTAAAGATTTTAAAACAAAAATCACTTTCATCTCAAATAAACGAACTTTCGTTTTTAAATCCTCGCGTCGAGAAAAGTGCCGACAATTTCGACTAAGAATTTAGACTGATAAGATATACTCGTTCTACTCTTTTTCTGTTTCAATAATCGGCTAAATGAATTTAGTGGCTAAACACAATATATGAGTTTATTAGATTTATTAGATCATAATATATAAGCTTGAAAACTCTTTGCCAGAATAAATGAAAGTTGTGTACACAGTTCGTAATTAATATAATTTAAAAAAATCAAACCGTTCGTTTATAAGATATATTTTTATATCCATTTATTTATTATTCAAATCGAAAAAATAATAATAAACATTAACAAGCACATTTAATTTAATTGCGTTGCCGAGCAACATGATATAAGATAGAATCCTCCTCAAAGAATTCTAATCATTAAATAACCATTTTGATTTCTTAATACATTTCATTGTTGATTGAAAGCTTGAAGAAAGTAAACCATGGTGATAGATTTTCCATTATACTAGATAGACTTTCTATTTAATTCATGTTTCAAACATTCATGGTTTCAAACAAATCGTGTTTTCAGAAGAATTTGCGCAAAATTCTTCCACCAAACTAAGAGAAAAAGATTTTAATTCACTTTCACGTTTTAAGCAAACGATTTCCAACCTTTTAGTTTGGAGGAACCAAGGAGTTAGGGAGTATAACTTTTAGGAAAAATTTTCGTTTTTCATTATAATCTCGACAACCCCTGATTTTAGGTACCCGAAACTCGGATAAAATTTAAAGTGAGACTATTTCAAGGCTACCCACAAAATGTCATTAAATTCGGTTTAGCAGTTCTCCAGTTATGATGGGACAAACAAACAGACAGGCAGACAGCCAGACAGATTGACAGACAGATTTTCAATTTTATGTTTATAGATTCATTCTGAACTCATCTAGACTTTGGGACAACACATTTCACCCATTTTATTGCTTAAATTTTCTCTCTGAATTTTGAATTTCTGTCTGAAAATTATTTTTGACTTGCTTGAATCCCTCAAATCCCTACTGCTGGTTCCGGCTTCTTTTTTATTTTCCCTGCAATACATGGTAATGTATAGGGAAAGTATTGGAATCATGTCGAAAATCGCAACTCGAGTTTTCGACGGATCTAAACGTTTCAAGACCTCTAGAATACGAAAAAACCATTTTTAGCGTGACGTCTGTGTGTCTGTCTGTGTGACTGTCTGTCTGTCTGTGCAGATTTTGCATCCACTCTAACTAAACTAACACACCGAATTTCACAAAATTTTGTAGGTAAGTCACTTGTGGGCGAGTCTGGTGCTGATTAGTTTTGGGTACGATTCGGGATAAAGGAACCCGCCTTTTTTTGCAAAATGGCCCGCAAAAGCTTGTATCCACTCTAGCTAAAAAAACTAATGGACAGAATTTTACAAAATTCGGTAGATGAGTCACGTATAGGTCACCCTGGTGCTGATTAGATTTTGTTACGATTCAGAAAAAAATAACCTGCCCTCATTTGCAGAATGGCCCGCAAAAATTGTCAAAATCTAAACTAAAAAGCTACGTATGCTCAAATATATCCATTAAATGCTTGTTTAATACATAGTTTTTAACGAAGAAAAGAATAAGACCAACCCCATTACACTAGGACTAGTGTCATAAGGTAAAATTGTCTTTATCAAAATTAATACCATAGAACTTACCTATGATGCCGACACTAAGGGTGGAGCATGTAAGCTCCAGGTTCTCAACCTGCAGAGACGAACACACAAAATTCAAATAAATACACTTGACTTAATTGATCAATTTATTTTAATATTTTAAGTTATAGATATCCATTGTATTTTGATTAATGATACTATTATTAAATCTATTATTATAAGACATATAACACACTGACAATATTTCATTAATACATATTTACACACATAATAAAATTGAGATATATTTTTTAAAACAGTTTCTTTTAAGCAATCGACACTCAAAATAGTTCTTTTAGTTCAATATCTAAGAACTCGTTAATATAATCTACTCTTACGAACTGATTGTTCATTATTTGAATAATCGATAAAAGTGTGCCTTCCGTGCTAGTTAGTGACAAATTGAAAGTTGATTTACCTCTACTCTTTTGTGTTAAGTACTTATTCGTGCAATCTCAATGATACACGAAACTGTTGCACATCTCATAACTGCAACAAGCTTCCATTTTATCGCTCACATTCGATATACCTTTTTCACAAAACCAAGAAACACGATGTTAGCTCGTTCGAAAATTTGAAGTAGACTGAACTTTTTGGAATACAGCTTTGGGGCGCTTTTTTCTTTCCCCAATTGGTTTCCTACCTCATCTACCATTCGTTGTTGATGCAGAAGGGGATGACCACTGTTTATGTCTGCATGTGTTGTCATTGGTTCCCTCTGCAGCATTAAATAGGTCATTATTTTGGTTGGCATCCGTAATTGAAATTACAAAATGTCGTGCACGCCGTACGACAACTAGCCGTTCTCGAGATGTATTAGTTTTTTCGTATTTTCTCCACGCCACCTTTGAAAATAAGTCCAGTTATAAAATGAGAACGAAAATTGAATTAAAAGTGAATTAAATTTAATTGAAATAAAGAGAACGTGGATATAAGTCTGCAGGGAAAGTCATGTGCTGCCGACATGTGTTCGACATTGACTTGAACTAGCTAGTGTGAGAATGAACTTGTCATAAGGTAAAATTGTCCTTATCAAAATTTACCAGTATAGGACTTACCTATGATGCCGCCACTAAGGGTGGAGCATGTAAGCTCCCGGTTCTCAAGCTCGGACTACGAACACACAAAACATAAAGAAACACACATGCTTAATTGCTCAATTTATTTTAATATTTTACTTAATAGATATCTATTATATCTGGAGTAACTATGCTATAATTAAATCAATTATTAAAAGACACATAATACTAACAATATTACATTAATATATATATATATTTACACAGATAATACTTTGACCTAAATTTCTTAAAAAACAATTTCCTTTAAACAAGCGATAAAGAATGGTTCTTATAGTTCAATATTTACGAACTCGTTCGTATGGTATACTCATACGAACTGGTAGTCAATTATTTTGATAATCGTTAAAGGTGTGCCTTCCGTGCTAATAGTGACAATTGAAAGTTGGTTACCTTTACTCTTTGTTACGTGCATATTCGTGCCATCTCAATGATGTGGGAAAATCGTTGCACTTCGCGTACTTGCGCAGGCTACCATTCTATTGCTCACAATCTACAGACACTTTTTTCACAAAAACCAAAAACATGATGCTGACTCGTTCGAAAGTTTTAAGACGACTCAAAAAAACTCAGGTGCGTCTAGGACGCTGTCGAAATTGCATCTGTGGAAAGTTCTAGAACATTCTCGCCAAGCTTTTTCTTTTCACATTGTAGTGTTGTTGTTGATTCGTTGAAGTGAAGAAGGGGATGCGCTGCTTATTTATGTTTGTATTGCCATTGGCTCCCTCCGCAGCATTTAAATAGCTCATTAGCTAGGTTGGCATCCGCAATTGGAATTTCGAAATGGCTATGTTGGCATCCGTAATTGGAATGTAACATGTAATACAAATATTGTGTTACATGATATCCCCCCTTGCAGAGAGAAAATTTCAGCACACGGTAAACATTGCACTGAATACATATGTGTACACATTGCGGCCACTGTGGAAATGTTGCTTTGATCCACTGCACATATATCTGTCACAGAAATGCAGATCACCGCATGTAAGACACACTATATTGTAACATTGACATACATATATCGGTGCATTACAACCGACATGTCACTAAAATGAAGGAACTCACTGTTCGGAAGATACACCATCTCGTACTTGGTGACACATATATTGCTGTACCTGAAGAAATTATCACTGTTCGGAAGGCACACTATATTGTTACATGGAATTATCACGAGCACGGAAGACACCTTATTGTCACATGGAATTATCATGAGCACGGAAGACACCTTATTGTCACATTGAATTATCATGAGTACGGAAGACACCTTATTGTCACATGGAATTATCATGAGCACGGAAGACACCTTATTGTCACATTGAATTATCATGAGTACGGAAGAATGAGTCACCATCCTGTGACTTAACTTTCAAAGTTCCGGTACTTCAATATTTATATTTTTATTATGTTGCTTAGTACAGTCTATTGTACACTTCAAATGAAGACTATCATAATTGTTATTTGCATTTCTATTTATATACAATTTCACAACATTACATTAAACTATACACAATTCATTACCTTGATTTCTCATTTTCACAGACGTACATAATTTTTCGACAATTTTTTTTTTAACTGTATATATTTCTTATTTGTTATAATGAATAACATATTATATATTTTTGTGTGTATAAATCATGACTCTTTTGAACACCATATTTATATCATATTACATCTCGGCCTTTAAAATATCAAATATATCATCAATATATATCAATGTACTCATTTTGCTCTTCAAAATATTGTGCATCTCACAATACGCACGAGCATTTCCTCTTCGACTGCCCTTTCGTGTGACACAACTGCGCGTAATTGAGGGAGAAAAGAGAAAAGAAAAAAATTTCGCTTGACCCGTAGCTTTCCTCTGTTCCTCTCAACGTGTTTCTATGGCAACTGCGAATCTGTTGACCCCCACGGCGAGCCTTGAATGAGTGTCTTCATTGTTTGCAGAGCGCAAACTTACGTAAAAGGGATTTTAACTGCTTTTTGCATGTATCGCTAAAGATTTAATCGTTATCGTGCAACTTTGGCGGTATTTTCTTGTCAAGCGCGGGCTCTTGACTTTCCGGTGCTGAATGTGCGAGCTAGCATTGACGTGGGAGGTTTTACGTGTATCCTTTTAAGGAATTTACTTACAGTTATATTTTATGTGTATCATATTATATATTTATTTTACATATGTTGTTATTAATTCTATTTAATTTGATATATATATATTTTTTTTATTATTATTATCTTATGACCTTAACACATATCTGACTGTTGAATTATTATTTTGATTTCATGTACCTCTAATTTATTGGATTTATTTATCCCTTGTTGCAACAACGCGTGATATATTATTTTATGTGTAGTATTATGAATATACCATGCTTTTGTTATGTTATTGATATAACTGACTTTAACTGACTCCCTTTTCAGCATAACTTTACATATTTATTTATTTAAATATAATTCTTTCATATTTGATTTTATCTGTTATTTCTTTTTTTTTTTATTTACTGTGATGTCTAATTAATGCAATAATTTATTAACATACTCAATCATTTATCATTTACATACAAATCAATGTGTTTTCCTAATGTATTTTATTTTTTATATACCGGCCGGTATTTTTAAGTAACTATAATTGCCTGCAATTATAATTTTAAATTTTGATACCTTGATTGTATGCTTACAATAGAACTTTTTTTGTATTATTCTCGTACTATGCATGGGAGATTTTCTCCGATGTTTATTTTTAGCCTGGCTATTTATTTTGACGGTGACTAGCTTTCGCCGTACAATGGCCATATATGGAGCTGTTACGCTGACTGTGAAGGATGGGACACTACTCTTATTTCTTCAAGTTTATTAATCCACTTATGTAATTAATTTTTATTTTGTTTTCCAGATTGCGTGTTTTTGTAAAAGGTCTGTATACACTATTTATGCAATATATATTTATTAATTTACTAATTATTATTTACATCATCTGTGAGTGTTTATTTTGACTTCACACTTTTATTTATTTATTTATTTATGATTTTGCTTTTATTCTGTCAGCTTTTTATGAGGTATTTAATTAATACTTTTATTATTTTGAATATTATATACTTGCATTTACCATGTTCCATGACTTTATTTTGCATTTTATTAATTATGTTATACAATTTTTTCAAGACCCGTACAAGAAAAATGAAACAGTGCATATACTTCATCAGCATGTTACCATTGGAAACAAAATTTGCCACTTCCTCGTTGACCTCTACAGCCATTCATCATCTGTTATCAATAAAGACACATGACCATCAAGATTCTTGAATTGCCAACTCCCTATTACGACACTCCTACCCTTAATTCATCAGTCACCGTACAAGTAATACAAATTGAAAGTACGTAAAATTTATTTATTTCTCTCTCTCTCTTTCTTACAACACATGTTAGTTTATTTATTTTTAGAACATTGAGGGGTATTGTATGTATTATTTATCACTTCTACATATTTTTTCTGATGTTTATTGCTCTATATATAAGTTATGTATCTATACATAAATGTTTATTTATTACCTATATTTTTGTTTTATCCTCATATTTACAAAATCCTCATATTTACAAAAATTTTATCCTCATATTAATTTTACAAATGTGTTATCCTCATATTTATTTTACAAAATGAATCTCCCTGCTCTTATCCCCACTTACATAGTATTTGACAATGTCCATTTTTATAACGTAGACTAATTTTTATTTTGTTTGGAAGGGAAAAAACATTTATTTACTATTTTCTTTCACTTCAAAATTTTCCGAGTCTCCGTTTTTATTTTGTTCTCAAACATTTTAATTTCCTGAAATCATTATTGTATTACATATTATTTATACTTCAGATATCTTTTATTTTTATTTTTTTTTTTATTTTTTTTTTACGTCCACTGAATTATTTACTTTACTTATATTTTCTAAGATTAAATTTATTTATTTTACTTATATTTTCATATAAATTATTTATCTTTTATCATTGTCCGTTCATTTATTTAATATCTACTTGCATAAAAGGGACGAGAATCTATAACTTTTTAATTTTGCTGTACTGCTACTTGATGAAACGCTGATAATTTTAATAAAATGGGCTGGCGCTAATACTTTTACGTTGTACACGTTGATACTTATTGACAACATTACTGCTAACCAGTCAACCCGCTGATAAACTTTCCTACTGTTCTTTTTTTGTTGCTGTTGTTGCAGAAAAATCCATGATTTAAAAATTCCTATCCGCTGGACTTGCCTTCCTCCAGACAATTTTTTTTGAAGTTTTATTTAATTTTGCGATTTTGTTGACTACCGTGCATTTTGGATAACTATCATGCCTATCCTCACACTAAGTCTTCACTACTACACACTTTTCCTCAACACTACAGTTTTCACAATATACCATACATAATATACAATACACAATACATACTAAAATAACCATATACTTTTGCTGCCCTATGTTTTGCACATATTGTGGCACTATGCTATTTGTAACACACTTGTTGTCTATTTACTTATTTATCACTTAATTTTGAAAGTTGCTCTATCTACATAAATTTTCTATTATTATAATTATATTCATTTTCTTTACATTAACCAAAAATATCTATTTGTAGAATACCTTCCAACTTAATTTTTACAATTACTGTAGACTACCAAAATTATTTCAAAATGCTTTCCACTTTAATTTCAAAATATTGTAGGAAACTAATATATTTTATAATACCATCTAATTTAATTTAAAAATCATTATAGACTGCTACACATCTTGTAGAATGCTTTCCAATACTATTTTTTGCGTGTCCTCAGATTATAACGTCTCGGACTCTGATAATTATGATTATTGGCGTTATATTCTTTGCTTACATGCGATTGACTTCTGTCAACAGTTCGCCGTGTTTGTTTATTTTGTAAATAGTTTTTACGCGGTTCTGCTTTATATAATTTATTCGCGTGAACAACTATCCATTTTTTATTTGGATCGTACATAGGTGTGATAGCGTAGTTATTGTTACGGATCACCTTTACGATGCGAAATGGTCCTTGAAATTTTTTTTGTAATGCTGTGGTGGGTCTGAGGTTTTTTAAATATACAATTTGTCCTTTTAATAATTTCTGCTGTCTAACTCTTTTAAAAATTCTTTCTTGGCGACTTTGGGCTTGAATTTGTTTTCGTTTTGTATATCTATTAATTTTTTCCGCTAAAGTAAGTGCTTCACTGACGTCATTATCATATTCAGTTTTAGTTAATATCGGACTGTCATCAGGGTCCGCTATTTCCAGATTATTTTCTCCGGGTAATTTCAAATCTCTGGTGAGAAACAAAATAGCGGGACTGTGGTCTATATTTGCGCTGGGTGTCGCATTATGAAATAATTTGACATATGGCAAGACTTTGTGCCAATTAAATGTTTGGTCAGCCATTGCTGCCAAAGAATTTTTTATTCCCAAGTGGCTTCTTTCTAAAATTGCATTTGAGCTGGGTTTGTAAATTGAAGTATATTTCAATTTTATACCATGTTGCTCTGCGAATTTTTTAAATTCCTCGCTTTTCAGTTGCCGAGCATTATCGGTCAGCAGCCACATAGGAACGCCATTTTGTGAAATCCAATTCGTTAGGACCTGTAATACACTCGCAGTTGTAATATTTCTCACGGGTACTGCCTCCAGGAATCTCGAGTAATGGTCTATCATCGTTATGATGTACTCGTGCTGTCCGTTACTTCTCGGTAGCTTCCCTACAATGTCTAATGCCACCGTGTGATTTTGTTGACATGGACGTGGCACATGTTGTAATGGCATAGGTCTTATAGCCTTATTTTTGTAACATAAACATGCATCACATGATGCGCAAAAATTCTTTACATCACTGTATGCTCCTTTCCAGTAATACTTTCTATTCAGAATTTGATAGGTTTTTTCAACTCCAAAATGTGGTGTATGAGCTAACTCAATAACTGCAAATTTTAGACTGTGAGGTATTAGAATTCTGTCGTTTTGCATAGGATTTCTGATATATCTAGCAGTCTTTATCATAATTAATCCTGTATTTACATCTCTATAGTATTTATTTACATATTTTGGCTGTTTAAATTTTGCATTCAGTCCGTTAATAATTTTCTTTATCTCTCTATCTTTTGCTTGCTCTTCTAAAATTTTGGCTATTGTTATCGCCCTGTCATTAGCAATAATGTTATTTATTAATTTAGTCTTAGTTTGTTCAGAAAAAATTTGTCGCGACATAAAATCACTGGGATTATCTTGTCCTTTAATGTATTTTATGTCAAATGAATATTGTTGTAAATTTAATAACCATCTTGCGATTAAATCAGAATTTTGATTTTCCAAATGTATAAAATGAGTTAAAGCTTTAGAGTCGGTCAAAATTGTGAAATGCGTACCATATAAAAAATCTTTGAAATGTATTATAGCATCATGAATTGCTAGCAATTCTAGTTTCATGCTCGGATACTTCTTTTCACTGTCTGAAAGTTTCCTGCTATAATACTCGATAGGATGAAAATTTCCGTTCACTGATTGAAGTAAAATTCCTGACGCGGCTACTTTTGAACAATCAGTTGACAAAAAGAACGGCTTTGACATATCAGCTGCCCTGACTACCGGTTTCGATAATATCGCGTTTTGCAATGTTACAAACGCTTCTTCGCATTTCTCCGTCCATATAAATTTTTTATCTTTCTTTGTTAATTCAATTAATGGATTGCATAGTTCAGAAAAATTTGGTATGATCTGCCTAAAATAATTACATAAACCTAAAAATGATTTTACTTTTTTTACTGTCGTTGGCACAGGGAAATTCGTTATTTTTTGTACATTATCATCTGAAGGTGTTATGCCTTCCTTACTTATTTTAAATCCTAGAAATTTAATGTTCTCTTTACACATTTGTAATTTTGAAGGGTCAATGGTTAAACCAAATTTAGCTAATCTCGAAAATACCGTTTTTAATTTCTCCAACATTTTCTCGAATGAATTTGCGGCAATTACAATGTCATCTAAATAAAATTCAATTTTCTGATCTTTTAAATCTCCTAAGCATTTCATCATTAGTAATGAGAAATAGGCTGATGAGTTTTTTGCGCCAAAAGGCATTCTATTAGGGCTATAGGCGGCTTCCTTCGTTACGAATGTGAGTATCGACCCATATTCAGGTTTGATTTTTATCTGAAAAAACGCGGCTTTTAAATCAATTACAGTATATAATTTGTGGCCTGCGATGTTGTGCAGAATGTCGCTAATTTTACCAATATTTACGGGCAGTAATTCAGTAATTTGATTAAGTAGCCTGTAATCTACGGCTAAACGATATTTTTGTTCTTTATTGGCATTATTACTATTAATACTGACTTTCTTCTTTATCAATAAGCATGGGAACGCATAATTACTTGTAGATTTTTCTATAATTCCAGCTTCACACAATTGTTTTATCTCACTTTCGAGTACAAGTTTTAACATTTTTGGCAAGGGATAAGGTTTACACTGAATTGGGTATTGGTGTAGTAAATTAAATTCCGGTACTATTTCTTCCGTCATTCCCAGCGTTTTGTATGATTTCGAAAATACATCATAATTTTGTAACAGTAATTTTAGCAATATATGTTTTTCATTTTCTTGTAAGTGATCTAATTTAAAATCTTGCGGTGTTAATTCCGCTTTTCGTAACGCTGAAATGTCCATTTTTTGTGGATCATTTAAGCTTTCGATATTGTTAATCTGTAAAATTTTATCAGTATCATGTTTCTCTTCATAAATTTCAAACTGCGGTGTTACAGTACCAAATATCATATTTTTATTTAGATGAATCTCTTCTTCTGTTTTGTTTGTTAAGAGAGTAGAAATAAATTTTCTATTATTTACATAATGTAAAGAATGCTCAGCGTGTAAATCTTTTAATGAATTTGTAATATTTAACAATACCTCCTTATCCTCAAAATGGTTTTCATTTAATTTTAATTTTATTGATTTTGTTTCTTTAGGTAGTAATTTAATTTTATGCGCTAAGCTTGCATTTAAGCATTGAATATGTTCAACTCTTGTATAATTATTTTCTGGTTCCTGTGCTTTTTTCTGATTTTTGTCTTGAAATGGTATAGATATGGATTCTTTGACAAACTTTAATATTAATTTATTTGTGTCAATTATGGCATGATGATTTTTGAGAAAATCAAATCCTAAGATTATTTCATAGGGTGTGTTGTTTAATTGTTTAGTTATGAAAAAAGAATTTTTGCATCTTTTGTTTTCAATTTTAAAGCTAAAGCTGATGCATTTTGAAAATTGAATGTTTTCTTTGGTCATAGTCTGTATTTTTACTTGTCTAGATAAATAGTTAATTTTAATTTTATTTTTGATTTTTTGAAAAATGTTATCTGATAATAAAGTGACACTTGCGCCACTATCTATGAGAGCCACTGTTTTTATATTTTCTAAATTAATGTTAATCATTGGCAATGCGTCACTCTGTCCATATGTTGAATTCAGTAAATGTTCATTTAAATTTTGTGCATCCTTATTAATTTTGCTTGCAATTTTATGGGATCTCGAATCCTTATTTGATGCCTTATAACTTTCTGTTTGTCTTTTATTTCGAGGTCCCTTTCTTAGTTTAAATATTCATTATTCTGATATTGCCTATGATTGCTTTCATAATGTGATCCATTATTCTGATATGATCTTCTGTTATTACTTTGAAATTGTCTGTTATTTCCTGCACGCTGCCGTATTCCCCGGTTATTTATGAAATTACCTCTTCTGAAATTCGCCCTACTATAGTGTGCATAATTATTTTGAATCGTGGGTCTTTGTTGAAAATTGGTAGTTTCTTGACTGCTGTTTTCATTTGTGAATGCCCTTTTTAAATTATTTTGTACTTTTTGCAGCGTAAAACATTCTGACATCCAGTGATTGTTGCGACCGCACGCTATACAGAATTTCTGTGGCGGCTTTTCTGCATTATTTTCAGTTTTTACATGATTTATTTCTACATTCTCAATTATTTTATTTTCTATTTCAATACTATTTATACAATCACTATCTTCCTCCAATGCGGATTCTATCACCTCAGCTATTTTCACTGCTTCGTCAAAGGTTTTCGGGTCATTTTTTTTTATTTCTGTTCTTAAATCTTCTCTGACTATCTGTAAAAATTTGGTGAGTTTAATTTTCTCTGTAATTTTTTTTACATTTGCGTCCATTGTTTCATCTACTTCTAGAAAAATTATCGCCTGGTTTTCGATTTCTTGTGCAAGTTCCTTAATTGTCATATTTGGTAAATGTTTCAGATTGTTAAAATTGTTGTGTTTTTGCACTAATGTTTGTTTCCTTTCAAATTTGTTTTTTAATAACTCCTAGAATTTTTCATATGATTTTTCCTTTTGCAGAGCAATATTTTCTGCTAGAAATTGTTGAGCCTTTCCCTTTAATCTTGATTTGACAATTATAATTTTCTCTTGTTCGGACCATGATGTTAACTCCGCTATTTCCTTAAATTGCATGATAAAGAAATTGACATTATTTTCTTTTTGTCCATCAAATGATGGCAACATCTGCATAATTGGCAACGATGTATTTTGCTGCGCTTGATTTGCGGGCATCTGTATCTGGATCGCGTTATTTGCCGAACTATCTGTTAAACTGCTATTTACATTACTCGGCGGATCTTACCTCGCTCTTTTATTTGTTTGCCTAGTTTTATTCGGCGCCATGATTTAATACACTGTTATACAATTCTGACTCTATATTAAATATTTATGCTAATACATACATATATATACAATCATATAATACATATTTAAATTATCATTTTCATGCATTTTCTTATCATTCTACTGAGTTATATCTCATTATTAAATTCATTGTTAAATTCAATATTACATTCCACTTATTATTAAATTCACTTTTATATTCAAACTCATTATTAAATTTACTATTATATTCAAACTCATTATTAAATTTAATATTATATTCAAACTTATTATTAAATTTAATTTTGCCTTTTACTTATATTTTTTTTTTCTCTTATGAAAATTAATTCTCTCCGAGCTTGACCACATACGGCACCAATTCGCGCGGCGACATCATGTCATAAGGTAAAATTATTACAAAATTATTATTTTAAGGTAATATTTACGAACTCGTTCGTATGGTATACTCATACGAACTGGTAGTCAATTATTTTGATAATCGTTAAAGGTGTGCCTTCCGTGCTAATAGTGACAATTGAAAGTTGGTTACCTTTACTCTTTGTTACGTGCATATTCGTGCCATCTCAATGATGTGGGAAAATCGTTGCACTTCGCGTACTTGCGCAGGCTACCATTCTATTGCTCACAATCTACAGACACTTTTTTCACAAAAACCAAAAACATGATGCTGACTCGTTCGAAAGTTTTAAGACGACTCAAAAAAACTCAGGTGCGTCTAGGACGCTGTCGAAATTGCATCTGTGGAAAGTTCTAGAACATTCTCGCCAAGCTTTTTCTTTTCACATTGTAGTGTTGTTGTTGATTCGTTGAAGTGAAGAAGGGGATGCGCTGCTTATTTATGTTTGTATTGCCATTGGCTCCCTCCGCAGCATTTAAATAGCTCATTAGCTAGGTTGGCATCCGCAATTGGAATTTCGAAATGGCTATGTTGGCATCCGTAATTGGAATGTAACATGTAATACAAATATTGTGTTACAGAACTCATTGGCTGTAGGTAACTGCTTGCGGGCTTGATGGCCTATATAATCAGATGCATTTAAATTTTAAGTATGGGGCCAGCTTTATAGCTGAAAAAGAACCACCAGAAACTAGACTTTAATATCCGGTCTGGATGTCAGCCTGTCTCACTGCATTGCTTGCTGGACTATCCTTTTAATGTACAGGCCTTAACCTGAAGTTTATTGTACCTGATACCACAACATCTCACTATGGAGTATTCTACAACCGTATAAATGCACCACAGTCTTTGTCATAACATGTATATCTATGATAAGATTGGTAAGAGCTTAAATATATCTTTTGAAATTGTAAACAACTTCATAAATGCTTACATTAAAAAAATGCTGCAGCTTAAAATCTGCCAACTGTTTAAATTTTATATAAAAATGTTGGAAATGCTCAATAACCATTTCTTACATTTTATGCCGTTGACTAAATACATTATTTTAATTGCAATCGCAAGAAAAGTATTATTTAAACTTTATGTAAGAAAATTTCAAAGATAACGCTAAATCCAAAGAATCATATTTGGGTGTTTATGGAAGCAATTTAATGGTAGATGGTATTATCTGAATTATTTGCATACTGGTAATGGAAGGAAACTTTAAAAGGATTTATAAAATGGGCAAGGAATTTGGGGTATTATAGATATTTAGATAGAAGTTAAATGTAATCCAAGAGTATGAAAATTGCAAAAGGAGATCAATTTTTCTATTCATTGGAAATTAGTGTTTTATTTGAGTGCACTCCTTGCCTGAGAATCCTAATACAAAATAGCTTATATGTTTTTAGAATTTGAATATTAAATTAAATAAATTAGAGTACAGGAAATCAGTGGGACCAAAGTAATACATTTAAATCGCAAAAACGTATTTGATAATACTGTGGTACGTTTAAATTACAATGCATGCGCGTGCACAAGCTTTAATTAGCTGTTTAAACTTTGTTTACTTATTATTTGTTTGAAGCTAGTGAGCATGAGCGATATAAAAATAAACATTCCACCCTGTTACAGTTCATTTTTTTTTACTTTCCCAGCAACACATGCATAGGGGAAGTATTGGAATCATGTCGAAAATCGCAACTCGAATTTTCGACGGATCTACACGTTTCGAGACCTATAGAATACGAAAAAAACATTTTTTACGTGACGCATGTGTGTGTGTCTGTGTGTCTGTCTGTGTGTCTGTGTGTCTGTCTGTCTGTGCAGATTTTATATCCACTCTAACTAAAATACTAATTGACCAAACTAAAATACTAATTAAGTCACTTGTGAGCGAATCTGGTGTTGATTAGTTTTGGGTACGATTCGGGATCAAAGAACCCACTTTTTTGCGAAATGGCCCGCAAAAGCTTATATCCACTCTAGCTGAAAAACTAATGGACCGAATTTCACAAAATTTGGTAGATAATTTTTCACGAGGAAAAGAATAAGAACAACTCAATTACTCTAGGACTATCCGTTCTCGAGATATTTGAGATGTTTTGCATTTTTGTTATGCCGCCTTTGTAAAAATGTCCAATTGCCAAATAAAAGCAGAAAATGAATGAAAACTGAAAATGTTGTGCTATTTTGTACAATTAAACTTTATTTAATGAGTTCTTAAAGAAATATAGAAAGAATGAATTCGCGTCTGCAGGGAAAGTCATGTGCTGCTCACATCAGATTTCTATTATTTATATTATAACTCTGCACATCTGTGTGTAATTTCACGCATGTATGCAACATTTCATCGTTCTACCTACTGTACTTTTTGCTTAAAATGAACAACAAATTCCAGGCAAATGTTGATTTCGCTTCGTTAGGAATGAAAAATAGATTTCAGTTCGCTCGTCCATGATAAAGACATTTTAATTATCTTCATATCTGACATTAATTTATTCAGACTATGCAGGGGTGCGCGATAAATGCCCATGAGCACCCGAGTAACATTGTAAAGGAAGAACCATGGGTGTGTACGGACATGACTCCACATCTATTAGAGGTCTGGCCGCAATTTTTGCAGTAAACAATATTATCAACTAATGACGGTTGCTTAGTAAATCCCTACTACAATAGAGACGCTATATTGTTTCCAGCGCACTTGCTAAACTTCTGGAATCCTCTCGTGACTGTATGTTTTTACTTTCCTTGTATACATAGTATAATGTATTAGGAAATTATTGTGACGGGGTCGAAAATTCGTATTCGAGGTTTCGACGGGAGAGAACGTTTCAAGCATCCTTGAATACGAATCAGACGTTTCTGAGTCGATGTCTGTGTGGGTGTGAAAGTATGTGTGTGTGGGTGTGAAAGTATGTGTGTGTGTGTGTGTGTGTCAGTGAGTCTTTGGAAACGATATCTCACAAATGAATGGAGCGATTCGACCAAAATTTGGTACACAAATTTCAATCCGTGAATACTGGAAGCCCATTATTTTTAAACACAATCGAATGTTCAAAACCCCCTAAATTTTCGAGTGAAATTTTGAAAACTCATCAAAAATCAAAACCTTTAATGAAATTACACAAATAGACATTTCTTAAGTAATTTTCCCTTCGAAGACGATTAACATAAACTTTAGAACGCTAGCATGAACCGCTCTCGAGATGTTGTACATTTTTAAAATAAATGTATCAAAAAATTGCATAAAATATATGAAATATTCACTATTGTGAAATATGTTCACTTTTTATATGTAATATAATACGTTAAATTTGGTGACATCATCTCTTAGATCTAGCTCGTTCCATTCATAAGAACAGATAGTTTGTTTAATACCTTTGTATTTGAACGCTAATAGCCATTTATCTGCTTTAAGAATAACTTATTTCTCCATAACGCTTGGCTAAATTTTAGCGACGAATTTAGCGAAATGTCTTCAACTTAGCGGGTTTTTAAATGTTACCAAATTAACGGAAATGTCGCCAAATTGATAAAAATGACGCCAAATCAATGAAAATTACGACTAATTGACGAAAATTCAATATCTTGTAAAGAATATATGTATCTACTATAAGAATAATCTATTTTACCTTCCGTAACGCTTTTCAAAATTTTGGTAACAAAGTTGTCGTAATATCGCCAACTTGCTGACTTTTCAAATGTTTCCAAATTTATGAAACTGTCACCTAATTCATAAAAATTCGCTAAATGGGTGAAACCGAAAATAAATCAATGAAATGACGACAAATTGAGTTCATTATCTTGGAAAAAACATATGGGTAGACTATAAGAATAACTCATTTCTCCGTCCATCCGTCCGTTCGTCTGTCCGTAACGCTTGGCGAGAAATTTAGCGGGATTTCGGCAAATTGGCGACTGTTTTAATTGTTGCCAAAGTGAGAGAAATGTTGACAAATTAATAAAAATGACTCTAAACGAGAAGTAATGTTTCGCAGATTCTGATTTCCGTCATATGACGGGCATACCTTCTAGTACATAAAAAATGCTTTTCTCTCCGTTTGTCTGTAACACTTGGTGATGAATTTGGTGAACTTGGCGAATAATCTAGTCACGCATAGCCAATTTGGCGATATTTCACCCCAGATTTACGAAAATATCGCCAAAATTGAAAAAGGACGCTAAATTAATGAAAGTGCAACCTAATTGATGAATTAATTATAAAAATATTTTAATATATGTCGCTTATTGAAGATGCTATCAATATTGATGATTGTTTTAGAACTGTGCGAAATATAAGTTAATTGGGTTCTTTGAAATACTTTTACATGTTGCCATCCGGAAAATCGACAAATGTACAATTCAAAGATAAAAACACAGTACAATGAATATTATACATTATATTTTACTGTAAACGGAGTAAATTCATTGCATTACATAAGGAAATCCATGTGCTGCCCACATCAGGTTTTTTAAGTCACTCTGTGACCCAGCTCTCCTACTGAATTGTTGTACTTCCACAAAGTAAAAGACACACTTAAAAATGTATGTACAACATAGGACAATTAACGTTATACATAAACGTAAATCATAAGAAAAGCCTTTGGCTAAGCATAATACATTGACGTGGCGTATTTACCAATCAGCTAGATGTGCACATACATTTAAAATAGAAAAAGTAGAGCAAGGTGGATGCAAAGGTGCCACTGTATCTTCACATATCTAACGACACCAATCAAGTGATTAGCCAATGACAACAGGCAAAACTTATTTATATGCATATGCAGAAAAACAAATCCTTATGCATACATAAACAAGAAAGATTAATCATGCTTAAAGCATTGATTATGAAACACTTTCCAACTTCAATGCAATTTTATTTAAACAAGTCTAAAATGCAATACATTCCTCGGTAATATTTTGAAACTTATCACAATACTGCATTAATTTATTATATTTGAAAACTTAAACCTTCATCGAAAAAAATGAACTTCATTCAAATGACAGCATTGAAGTATAAATTGCCTGGTTTAAACATCTCTAAAATGTTATACATTCCTCGGTAATAGTTTTAGAATTATCATAATACTACGATAATTTATTATATTTGAAAACTTCATCGAAAACAACTGAAATTAATTCAAATGACGTCATAAAAAAATAACACGCCTGGATCTCTCTATAAAAACAGGATTTCATTCATAACTTTCTCCCATTCATTTCATTCATCACAATACTATAATAATTTATTTTATTTAAACATTTTGTTTAAGACCATGGAGCTACAAAAAATTAAACTCTATGCTTGAAACTTCATCGAAAAAAATCATCCTTCTCTTTATGAAATCAATTAATATGTCATTCATATCAGCCATGCAGACTCCATGGACTAAATTATTTTGTGTTAAAAAAATACAGGAATTCTAATACAACTCATTCTATATACTTTGCTGTTTACATTTTACATAGGTGAAAAATAGGCTTAATTGTATAAATAATCAAATTTAGATGAGCATTTAAACTCAAATATATTGTCATTGCGTTGTTTCAGTATGTAGATGCACAAAACTTAAGCAAAAATAAAGTAGTTTTAGGACAGATACAACACTCAATATGAATTAAAAATAACTTTAAAAAATCACGATTTTGAAACAAGATGGATGCCATATATCATTTTGAAGTGGGTCATGTGATCGTTTCATATCATGGTCACGTGTTCGTTTCATATAAGAGGTGTAATTATTATTTTAATTTTTATTTAAAAAACTACTGAATATATTTCGCTGAATTTTTTTTATATATTTTATGGAACAATTTGAATATTACCTAAAGTTTTTGAAGCAATTTGTGAATTTTAAATCCGCTTAAAAAATGTTTGAAAAATTAGGTCCCATAGGGCTCAATGTATTTCATTTTTCCGACCCGGGTTCAATCCAAAACTAATTGGTTCATATTATTCATTTATATTCCCATAGGTTCGACAGACCGTCTGAACAGCATACTAAAATTTCATTTTGATTAAGTCATTTTTACGGCAGTTATCGTGCTAACGGACAGACAGACAGACAGACAGACAGACAGAATGAACAAAGTCATAAACACTTTTCAACTTTGTTGTAAAATGTTAAAAATAAAGTTTGAAAGTTCAAAGAAGTTCAAAAACGTGTGAAAGTTAAAATTATTTGAGTCACCACAAGTGAACACCTCAGAACTGTCTATACTAAAGTGGACATACCCTATGTAATAAAAGTGATTGAAGCATCCCTAATGGGTAATTTTAAACTTTATCATAACGAACATGGCACTATTGCTAGATAGAAAACAAAACAATTGCAAAGTTAAAGACCATTTTTATTAGCAGGAATTGGCAATAAATATGTTAAAAAACTCATACATTTTACCAGATATGTCTATGGGAGAAGAATCATGTATGTTATATGAAACCTATTGCATTAGAACTGAAATACTTCCAAAACAATTGCAAACATGATCTAAGTTGCAACCAAATGTTAACAACAAACTTCCAAATAAATACTGTTATTTACATTTATACATTATTTATTTACAATATCAATTACAGTAGAATATACTGTTTTCTTCAACAAAAATGTGTACGGATATAATTCTAATCGTTAAATTGGCAGTAATTTAATTAGTAAGTTCCAATTAGTTGCAACAATTCGATGTTACACTATCTCCCCATATTAGCCGCTGCCATTTATTTTCTGTCTTCACTGAAATGTTACCTAGTACTTGGTGTATGCCCATCTAAGAAATTCCCTTACACAGTAAATGTATTTAACTACACAATAAATTAAACTGCTGCTCGTGAAAACAAAACATTCAATATATTTTCTTAAGGAAAGTAGGCATATGGTAACTAGGTGATTGTAATTATTGCGACTGCGTTTTACAGCCGTCTTTTTCAGATCCAAAATAATGTCTCTTCTCTTTGTAACATCTGGTAGTTTGGGACACGTCTGCTTTAGCAGTTGCAAAGAAACGACATATTGTTTGGGCTTAAAGAAGTTAGCTATAAAACACCCTTGAAACAATTAGTCATCTAATACTAACGATTTCCATCGAATGTCCTTATGATGCTCATTTTAATTTTCAGACCTTTGTTTTTCTTTTTTTTAAGGTGAGATCTATTCCTCACTGCCGATTTCTCTGATAATGTGGCGATGTCATAGCCACTAGTTTGGTTCTAGATGTTTATAGACGTGTTTTTCCTTTGTCCCATCCTGTGTTAATCCTTGAAAAAGTCATAATAAATCGTAGCTCAAAAATCCCTTCGTCTTAAATTCATGTTTTGTCACTACTTTATTAACATTAACTTCAAAACGCCGCCGCAAAAATAAATTCATAACATTTTTCATTTTTTATAGCCAATGATATCGTCAAATTTCAAATTTTTAAGAATCATCTGCACTGAAAGCTGTTATTTTTGGCATAGCCGCATTTTAAAAACTTAAGTTCATGTCCTCGTACTCATCACTTTTTTTTCCAATTTTCAATTTTTCCCACCTTTTTTTCCCGTCACGCAATAAAAAACATCTGATTTTGCAGCACACGGCTGCCCAATATAATGCAATGAATTTGTTTTTCTCACAGTGAAAAAAATGATGTATAACATGCACGTTACAGTACTTTTAACGTTGGATTGTACATTTAGAGCTTTTTCGGATGGCTAATATTTTGTATTACACATTTAATTATATTTCGCATAACTCGAAATTGCCCATTATCAATATTGATAGCATCCGCACTAAGAAATATAGTTAATGCATTAACTTTTTTTAATTCATCAATTTAGCGCCATTTTACTACTTTAACGTCGTTTTCTTTTATTTAGCATCACTTTTGTTAATTCAGCTTCATTTTTGCAACTTTTACTATAATTTCGTCGACCTAAGGAGAAATATAACCAAATTGGCAATACATATCTAAATGAGTTTCATAGTTCACCAAGTTTATCATCAAGCGTTAAAGAAAAATGGAGAAAATAAATTTTATTACATATAAATGACTATTGGTGAATTCTTGGGCGGTAAAATACAAGCTAATAACCAAAGTAACTTCTCTTGTGAATGGAACGATCCAGATCCATGAGATCGATGTAAACAAACTCATTGAATAAAATCAGCAAATCCTGCGCTCTTCGTATGCTACGATACAGTGCTTTAAGCACACCGCGGCTATACTTGAAACAGGAACCGGCGAAAATGAACTCCTCTCGACTCTCGAATCCGCTCCTATATAAACAGACACATGTGAGCCATACACCCACCCCCATCCAATATTAGTATTTCTTATACAATTACATATCTAATTATACATAATAATGGTATGTATGTTTGATAAGGTATATTATGATAATATGCAATCCGCTAACATAACACAATTAATTTACGCTCTCTTGGACCTTCTAACAAATTAAATTATCATATTTATACCTCACACTTTTTATTACAAGAATTCGATTTATTTTCATACCATGAGCTAATTCCCCCTTACCCCATAGGTCATACAGCTAAGTTCCAAATAACCTTTCTATAAACATTAAATGAATTGTTTGAAACATAAAATAAAGAAGGAAACAAGTTTCTCTTACTCCATGGTTCTGAATTTTTGAATTGGAATTTTTTATTTGGAAAGAACTTGTAAAATGCTCTGGAATTTATTGCCTTCCTCCTCACTTCCGTCTCTTTCGAAGACCAGACGAAGAAAATACCCGTACAGAAAACATACTATGAATCTAGAACTGCGATATGCTGAAGTTCGGAGGAAGGCTGCCAGATTTGGCAATTTATTTCCAACTTGTCTACATTTCGAGAAAGGTTCAAGAAACAAAAACCTCGAAATAACCAGCATTCTTAGAGATATAGAGATATGAGAGATTTTCAGAAGTTTCTACAGAGAGTCTATGAAAGAAGTCATAACTTAGTTAGAGAGTTGTTGACGTGATACGAGCTATATTGAATTGTGATATATAATAATTTTGCTATTTATTAATACAACAGTATCTACAATGTGTAGAAATAATAACTTTACACAGAGATTACAAAGCGTGTTCAAAATATTTTCCATCCATGCCAATACAGAGCTGCATTTACCTGATTAAAGATGAGAGACAGAAAATATTTACCTATGATACATTTCTGCGTTGCATCATTTTCACTCTTGCTGTAAACTTTTACAGTTTCATTTGTGATTAATCTCTTCCCAAATTTGTTTAAACATATCTCTGGGACATTTTATGATAAAATGCTGAAATTTTGCACATCACATTATTTGTGTATGGGGCACATTTTATTCATTGGAAATGTTTTTGTACGGAGGCCGTATAAAAATTTAAAGTTGTATTTCTTCAAATTTAATCGTCTGAAAATTTTTATCGATTTAACAAAATTCTGTACCTATTTTTACGCAACTTTGTAATGTATTATATATGTCTAAGATCAATATTTAAGAAATAAAACCGACGTCAATGTGTTTGGGACACACTGTATATATATGGACTTCCAGAAGTTTAAGGACTCTCAGGATCAAAATTCCATCTAATTTATCAATTAAAAGCATTAAATTTAAATTGCATTTCATATTTTTCTCTCTTGGTCAAGAAATATCATAGAAAGACCATAAATTCAGTAACAGCAGAAATGTCAATACATATAAAGACATCTTTGAAAATATGGTTGATTAATATTCATGAATTCTCAAGACATGTGGATCTATCTCTAGCCGGTATTTGACCTGACCGCAATACTTTTCTTGTACTAAACTATATTTGTAAGGAAAGTAAACAGAAATAGCATGTAACATATTTGAACACATAAGCGCAGAAAAATGAGTTACTAGATAAATGTGTTTGAATTGACTCGGTTTATCAAAAATCGATACACATCATTCTAAATATGATACGATAGGTAATATCCTTAGCGATATGATGCTTAAATTTCGGATATTACTTAGTTACGGAAAATCTATTTAAACTGATCAAATTACTTTAATGTATGTCATAGGAGCACTCAAAACTCATTGCCACGCCGAAATTGACACAATTATGGGATTTATAGCATAATGTGTTGCTAAATAATTATTTAACATGTTTGACTAATGAAATTGACAGTTATTATAACCATTCACATATTTCAGATATAATATTTAATTTAATATAAGATCTTTATTGTACTGGATGCATAATTTGATTGTGGTAGAAAGCAGATAATGGAAGTTTGTCAGGTAAGTTTTTTTTTCTTTTTTCTGTAGTTTAACACTAAAAGTACCATGGCCGGTCAAATGACCGGTTGTAAATTTTTGATTAGAAAAGTTGTATATAATGTTATCGCTTTTTCTCATTTGATCTCACAACTTTTTCTATTAAGTGTATATAATCAATTTTTCAATATTAATTTTCCTCCTTTTTGTGTTTATATGATAAAGATACATAGTCTACCGCTATTTACCACGACCGATGATTCGAACGGGAGAACAATGTATTGCCTTATAAGGTTAATTTAAAATAATTGTGCATTTAAATTTCAATAAAGTGTGTAAAATTTCAAGTTGCAAGAAAAGGTGACAAAAACTAAAAAGTATTATTAGTTAGTTTATATTTTATTTTTACAGCGTTGCTCCATTCCTAATCTTCACCCTGAAATAATGTCGAAACATTCAAGACACACCAAGTTCTTGGAGGGCCGATTGCCCAGTGGTTAGCACGCGGGAATTGCACTCTGTAGGCACGGGTTCTATTCTCGTCACTGCCAAAACTGCCGCCGTGTTCACGCGGAGTACGATCACCTTAAACATGTGGGTCCGTAAGTCCTTCCGAGAGGTTGGTGGTAGGGGAAGGATGGTGCGGTCCCTGTGGATGCCTCTCCCACTGGATTCCGGTCTAAATTGAGTGGCACTTACTGGCTGTCCAAACAGTTACCTTACACCTTTCTGGCAGGTCAGCCGGTCTGGGTCTCAACAACAACAACAGCACAAAGTTCTTAGAAGAAATAAATAACATAGGCGAAGAGTTTTCGGAAATAGATTAAGGTGAACTTTCTGAAAGTGAAGATTGAAAATGATTGCGATATATTAGACACTGAATGTAAGCCTACAGATACCGACGATGAAGAGGAGAATATTGTGAATATAATACGTAGAGAACGAAAAAGAATGAGATTTCTCTCAAGTTCAGAACATGATAATTAAAATATGAGCAGTATATTTCGATTGATGGTACTGTTTGGGAAGATATACAAATTGGTGCTACATCTGGGAGAGCAGCACTTCATATTATTTTCAGGGAATAATCTAATACAACGGGATATGCAAAATGTAATATTATAAAGGCTAAAGTGAAGACCATTTTCGTTGATAATTGTCTACCGTATTATGAAACATATAAGAACATGCACAGTAGAAGGAGCAAATCGAGTTTTGGAACCGAATGGGATCTATTACCTTAAATTCTATTACCTTTGTTTAATATTTCCTTACTAAAATTATTATCTACATTCAATGAGATAAGGTAATTTTTTTTCCTAAACACCGGTCATTTGACTGGTTACGGGACTGATAAATGTTGCGAAATTGACGAAAATGTCGCCAAATCGATAAAAATGGCGTCAAACAGATAAAAGTGATGCCAAATCAATGAAATTAATTGAGTTTTGAAAGGGAATAGTATTGTAATGTTTCGATAGCATTTGTAGTCAAGTCCAGCTATGCCACTTAGCGTCAGAATTGGCGACTTTTTAAAATGTCACCAAATCGATAAAAATGTCGCCAAATCGTTAAAAATGTCATCAAATTGATAAATATGACGCCAAATGAATGAAATTATTTCTGTTTTGAAAGGGTATAGTACTGTAGTGATGTTTCGTGTGCATTTATCTGGCAGTCCAACCGTTACACCTGGCGACAAATTTGGCGAGTTTTTAAATGTTTCCAAATTTATCAAATTATAGCCAAATTAACGAAAATGTTGCCAAATCTATAAAAATATCGCCAAATCGATAAAAATTTCTCCAAATTGATAAATAAGACTCACAGTTAATGAAATTAATTGTGCTTTGAAAGTGAATATTATTGTAATAATATTTCGGTAGTGTATGCCTGTCAATCCAATCGTCCCACTTAGCGATACATTTGGCGACATTTTAAAATGTCGCCAATTGATTGAAATACCGCCAGATTAAAGACAATGTTGGCAAATCGATAAAAATGTCACCAGACTAAAAAAAATGACTCCAAATGAATAAATTAATTGTATTTTGAAAAGGGATATTATTGTAATGAATGACAGTGTTTGAATGGCAGTGTTTGTCTGTCAGTCCAACTGGCCCACTTGGCGACAATTTTTGAAAATTTTTAAATGCCTCAAAATTGAACAAAATATCACAAAAATTAACGAAATTGTCACCAAATCGATGAAAATTCAATATCTTGGAAAGAATATAAGAATCCACTATAAGAAAAAGCCATTTCCATGTTCCTCCGTATGTGACGTTTGGCAAAAATTTATCAAAGAATTTGACGTGATGTCGCAAATGTAGCCAAATTGACAAAAATAACGCAAAATGGGAGGTAATATTTAGTAAATTTTGAATCCCGCCATATGACGAACATACTTTCTAGAAACTATAATAGTACTAAAGGATTTGTAATCAGTGACATACATCGGGTTTCGGTCGAAAATAGACTTCGGAAGACAGTCATTTTAACAAGTGCATATAGGGTTGCCATATTCGAACTCTCGGAGCATGGTGGCCAGATTTTTGGGTATTATCACCAAATTGGCGATATTTGGTGACGTTCACAAAGTACTAGAAGCTTGTCGAATTAACGAATATTCCTGAAGATGCCGGCCCTTTTTGAATGGTTTTACGGAGAGATGTTGTTGTTGTTGAGACCCAGACCGTCCGACCTACCAGAAAGGTGTAAGGTAACTGTATGGACGGCCGGGAAGTGCCACCCAATATAGACCGGAACCCAGTGGGGGAGGCATCCACAGGGACCGTACCCTCCTTCCCCTACCACCAACCTCTCGGAAGGACTTACGGACCCACATGTTTAACGTGATCGTACTCCGCATGAACACGGCGGCATTTGTGGTAGCGTGCAAATCTAGCGCGCAAACCACGGGGATACCGCACCCGAGATGGCCAACAGCACGCGGTGTTCCGAGGTGGTCACCCACCAAGTACTAACCGCGCCCGATGCTGCTTGACTTCGGTGATCTAACGAGAACCGGTGTTTTCAGCACGGTACGGCCGTTGGCCCTTACGGAGAGATGTAAATGAGTCGTCATTCAGTTGACGAGCAGCTGCTGACGAGCTACATTGAATTGTGAGATATATCAATGTTTTAAGTATAGTATCGGCTGTTTGGTGAAATTGGTGAACCAATGAATTAATATTTTACTGCATATGATAGTATGCCAGAATGGTATGCATAAATTTTATACATAATGCTAAAAGGAATAGCTTTATAATCAACATACTGAAAGACGGATCAATTTATTCTTTAATGACTATTTATAATGTTTCCGAAACATCAATGTGTAATATAATGCGTAAACTGACCCAGTTATTAAATTCCTTAAATGGTAAGTAAGGGCTGGATAACTGTGTTCAAGACATTTCATTAGGTAAATTGACGGGATCATAATAATATTCCAAATTATTGAATCATATATTTATTTCTATTGATCTGACATGTGTAATTGATATATTTCATATAAATATATCTCTTCGTAACTGTTCAAGTTCTGAATTGGTATCTAATTGTTTTAAAGTTAAATGTGTGCTCCTGATATACTTATTTTTGTCTAATATACTAGAGATCTTCGATTCCAATTCAATACTCTGCACAGCACACAATTTTTATATGTACACATCGAATTTCAAGAAACGAAAAATTCATTATATACTCCACACGTTTTAGTTCGTTTTTTAAGAGGACGGTATTATTTTCGTGTCGAAAAACTTTTAAAACTATATTTTTAAAATATTGTATGCAATTTTCATAAAAAAATAGCGATTGTTTAACAAAAGTGTTAAAATTTCATAAAACTGTTCATTAAAACTGTTAAAATTCGCGATTTCTAAGAAATATCGTTAAAAAATCACGATTTTCATATTTTGAAAATTTTCTAAAGCTATAATTTCCGTAAAAAATGCAACAACTCGTTTTTTTAACGACGATATGGTGAAATCTGCGTTTTGTGTAAAAAATTACAAAAATATCCGTTTTTATAACTACATTTATTTTCCGTATATTATTCAATAATCTGTTTATATAATTCTGGTGGATCTAGTTTGTATATGATGTAGTAACATTCTCTCAATTTATAGCGCTTTTCGATAAATTTAGCGACTTTAGCGACTAATATAGCAAAATATCGCTAACGGCAGTTTTGTAAAAATAGTGCAAAATTGACAAAAATGCCACTGTACTGATTAATTAATTAACATATTTTTTTACATAGATTTTATTGCTTGGTGGCTGGAGGCATTTCTTTTTCATTTGTCAAGTTAGATTCGCTCGAAATATAAGTTAATATAGCACTTCGAACGCTTTCCACATGTTGTCATTCAGGAAAACACGAAATGTCAATGAACAATTCAACATCATAAACAATACGCCGTAGATCTTGTCATTGCTTTATGTAGGAAAGTCATGTACTGCAAACATCATACTTATTACATTAAATACGGATCGTGCGAAGTCAATATGGATCAGCCAAATCAAATTAAGATAAAAAGTACTTACATAATTGGAACACATCCAAGCAAAGACAAAAACGAGTAACAGCTAAAGAGAAAAATGATGTAAGGATCGTTTTTCATAACCTGCCTTCCTAAGTTCCAAAAGTAATCCTTGATTGACCTTAATGGGCTTCAGTATCGGGTTATTCTTCATTAATGAACTTATTCCCGTCTCTTCTATAAAGTAAACTATATAAAAATTGAACTGTAAGTTATTTCACATGTTTTCTGTTAATGATAGAAAAGTTACAATTTAAACATTTTATATGTATCTTTGGCTTAAACGTTTTTCATAAGAAATCATTTCTCATGATAATATTCAAGCTACATTTAACTTAGTTTGCATTTTTTGAATATTTTATAATTTTTATTTTTAAGATACTTACAAATAATACTTTCTCATAAACTTAAGTACACTTAGGTAAACTTTTGCATCATTTTCGCTCAGAAATGTTTACATTTTGTTAACTTATGCGGTTTAAGCACATTTTATGTACTTACTTTTATACAGGGTGTCCAGAAAGTTCCGGAACGGCGCAATATCTCTTGAAATACACTTCGGATAAAAAAAATAAAAAAACACGTATTCAATATTTTTAGAAAAGCTATGCAATGATACCAAAATTAACCCCCTCCCCCAGGAGGGGGGAGAGGGGTCGGGCAACTTTGAAATCTTCAATAGGAACCCTCATTTTTTATTGCAGATTTGGATTCTTCAGAACATTCCATTTGACATACGATTTTGATTCGAGTACCCCGATCATGAGAGGGAAGGGGAGTTATAGAAAAATCACCCCAATCATGAGAGGCAAGGAGACTCATGTTAATCAAACACCCCGAAGGGAACAGAAAACTACTACGTCCACATCGTTGTTCCTGGGTAGTGCTAAAAGTAGTTTCGAACAGTTTTCTAAACTGAAGTCAGCAGTTGTCGCTGAAGTGAACAGTTAGAGGTGAAAGGGGTCAATTTTAGCATCATTGGATAGTTTTTTTTTAAAATATTGGACACGTAAGTTTTTATTTTTTTATCCGAAGTGTATTTTCCGAGACATTCCCATTTTTAAAACGTGTGTGCCCCACTTCCATTTTTCTCGATTATAGCGCCGTTTGTGGGAGCAAAAATCGTAGGTCAAATGTAAGTCATTTTTTCTGGAGAATCCAAATCTGCAATAAAAAAGGGGGGGGGGAGTTCCCACTGAAGATTTCAAAGTTGCCCCACCCCCCTCCACCCTCCTGAGGAAAGGGGGGTGTGGATAGCTTTCCTAAAAATATTGAATACGTGTTTTTTTTATTTTTTGATCCGAAGTGTATTTCTCGAGATATTCCGTCGTTCCGGAACTTTCTGGACACCCTGTATATTAGTATATATATTTTTATATTTTAAGTATCAATGAACAGTTCACAGACAGAGATTCATCTTTTCCCAATCATAAGTACTACATGAATGTATCATATACATTGAGAGGCCAAATTAGTATGCATGATTGATAATTTTGCCCCCATGATATAAGTTGAACTACACGTTGAAAACCTATATGAATTGTTTTATGATCCAAATTAATAAAACATCTTTTCGAATTAGATCGTCAAATATATTTGAATACAGGGTTGATCTAATCAATATTGGACCGATTAGACCCAATCAAACCCCAAGCTGGAAAGAACTACGCGAAAAATATGTCTTAAAATTTAAATCTTTGCATTATAATAAAACAATATAATGTCAATAAAAATTATTTATTTAAAATCGATTTAGAAAAATTTCTTAGAAAGAAAAATGGTCGAACTTTTAAAAGCTTTTATTTAATTCATCAGGACCGTTGCGTGGGTGTCTCTACGTTTGCAACTTTTCTTAATGGCATTTATGATTTGCCTCCATTGGAGCTGCTTATAGAGAGTTGCCTTTATTCAAAAATCGAAGAATTTATACTTACTTATTCAAAACTACATTGTTCGAAGAACACTCCATAATGAAGAAATAAATTTTAACCATGGTTTATATACTCGCCTTTAGTAAGTAGTGTATTTTGTTTCTGTTTTTGTTTTCAGCTTAATCGTAAAAGACTTTCCAAGTCCTTTAAATACAACAGATTTTGATAATTAGCTGAGTAATCATATCAAGCTGTCAGAAAATAAAAAATCTAAAAGTCATATAGCTTGCATGCTACAGTAATCAGAAAGTCAGCTAATATTGTTTGTTGAACAAATCATTCACCATGTTCACCAGAAATTAATAAATCAAGAAAAAATGAGTTGGTATCAAGTTTGCTAGATACTAGTTGCGATTACCTTATTTTTATCTCAGATAATCTCGCTTTTCGCTGAAGTCATAAAATTTAACTAAATACATTTTTACCATAATATGGTTTTCCCTAAATACCATAATATTGTTTCCCATAATATGGTTCCCCATAAATACCATAATATGGTTTTCATAATATTCCTATCTCCTCATGTGTATTGTTAACAAACAAGAGTTTATACAGTATGTACACTCTGTATAAAACAGGAAAAAATGCAGTAATTCATGTAAAAATGTCAGTGAAGACACCAAGGCCCAGAAAATAATAATTCTGATTAGGCCCTGCAAATGATACGTCTGATTGGGCCCTGTATTTACTAAGAACGTATATGACTAGCTACTACCCTTCTTTAGAATTAACAAATCTACCAACTCTCTTATCATTTCAGACACATTGAAGCCGTTGAAGATTGATCTCTCTCTCATCTTGCTCAAACACGGTTTTTGAGTTAATAGTCCATTTTTTGTAATCGTTAATAAATACTGTCCTCGAACAAGTTGCATGTAGGACCGGGTTTCTGATGATCGTACTACTACGTTGAGCAATCGTGATCATTATACGTTGTAAGTCTATCAAAGCAATTATTTTGCCGATTATTTCTTGAATAATACACTTCATTAGTTTAGAATGTCTTCAGTTTTATTCTTATCGAATCAAACGTCACCCAAATATAAGGAGGTTATTGTTCAGAAATAAATTTTATGGGATACAAGTAAAAGGAAATTATAAATACATGAGTGTTTTGAGAATACGATATTTCTGTTTATGAATTTAGCACGTGGATATCATATTACAATGCAGTGGACATAACTATCGCTTAAGAGAGCGTATATTATCGTTGCAGCGGGCGTATATTATCGTTGCAGCAGGCGTATATTATCGTTGCAGAGGGCGTATATTATCGTTGCAGAGGCCGTATATTATCGTTTCAGAGGGCGTATATTATCGTTTCAGCAGGCGTATATTATCGTAGCAGAATGCGTATATTATCGTTGCAGAATGCGTATATTATCGTTGCAGCGGGCAAATATTATCGTTGCAGCGGTCGTATCGTTAGCAATAGCTGTTAAAAATTGCCTGCTGAAAAGAAACAGTTTTCTATATCAACGCAGCGAGGAGTATTTTAAATGATCCTGTTCTCTTAACAAGTTACAACTACTTCTTATCTTAGAATATGTTTAATTTCCATAAAGCTTAGCGAAGCATGAAGAAACACGATATAAAAATTTGATAAGTTCCTGGAAAAGTTAAAATGTTTTTTTCCTTGCATTGTAATTGTCGCACTTTAACTTAGTGAATATATTGTTCTCAGTTCGTAATAATGATACCAGTTAGAAGAAAACTTTTCTTCACTTTGTGGATAGATTAACATTTTCTATTTGAAAGGGAAATATGTTATACAAACAATTTTCTTAACTAAAAAATGAGAATAATTTACTAACTTGAAATGATAATGATTTAGAAACATGTTAGTAATATGATATGAATTTTCATTGCAATAATTAATGGATTAAAGTATATAGGTATTTTTGTCTTATATATGAACCTACTAACTGAAACTCACTTTTGAATATTTAATTAAATGTGTTTATGATCCAGATTAAAAATTAAAATTTATACAATGTCAAATATTAAAAGCTGATTGCATGTGTATGTGCGTAAACGAAATTCCAAAATCTCTACCCTTCCTAGAAGTGCGCGTTTTTTAACACTTTATAGCATAGTTGAAACGTGTTTATGACTTTGTTCATTCTATCTGTCTGTGTGTCCTTTAGTACGATAAATGCCGCATAAATAACTTCGCAATAATGAAATTTTAGTATGTTTTTCAGACAGTCTGTGGCACCTATGAAAATATAAATGAATAATAACACTCAATTAGTTTTGGGTTCAACCCAGGTGGAAAAAATGAAATACATTGAATCCTATGGGATCTAAATTTTCAAACATTTTATAAGCGAATTTAAAATTCACAAATTGCTTCGAAAGTTTTAGGAAATATTCAAATTATCCCATACAAAATATGAAAAAAAAATCAGTAAAATATATTTGGTAGTTTTTTAAATAAAAATTAAAATAATAATTACACTTATATTATATGTAGAGATCACGTGACCTACTTCAAAATAAAATATGGCATCCATCTTGTGTCAAAATCGTGATTTTTAAAGTTATTTTTAATTTATATTTAGTGTTGTAATCTTCCTAAACACGCTTCATTTTTGGTTAAATTATGTACTTCTACATTCTGAAACAACGCAAGTATAATACATTTGAGTATAAATGAACATCAAACTTTGATTATTTCCACAAGGAAGCCTAATTTTCACTTATGGAGAATGTAAACACCAAAATATGTAGAATGAGTTGTATAAAAATTGCTGTATTTCTTTAATGCAAAATTATTTAGCTCTAGAGTCTGCAATATAGCTGATATGAATGAAACTTTAATTGATTTTACATAGAGAAGCAGACGATTTTTTCGATGAAGTTTTAAGCATTGAGTTAAATTACCTGTACATCAGTGGTTTTAAATTTTTAAATAAAATAAATTATTATAGTATTGTGATGAATGGAAGGAATAGAAAAAGTTTATGTATGAAATGCTGCTTTTATATAGAGAGCCAGGCGATTTATATTTCGATGACGTCATTTGAATAAAGCTCATTTGTTTTCAATGAAGTTTTCAAATATAATAAATTATTGTAGTACTGTGATAATTTAAAAAAAAAAATTTCCCTGAATGTATCGCATTTTAGAGATGTTTAAACCAGGCAATTTATATTTCAATGACGTCATTTGAATAAAGTTAATTTTTTTCGATGAAATATTTATGTTTTGAAATATAATAAATTAATGTAGTAGTGATAATTTTAACAATATTACCGAGGAATGTATAGCATTTTAGAGAACTTTAAATAAAATTACATTGCAGTTGGAAAGTGTTTCATAAACAGTGCTTTATGCGTGATTGATCTTTCTTGGTTTTCGTTGGTATCAAACCGAAGTGAGACCTGAAGCTTTAGAAAAATCAAAGTATTTGATAGAATTTTAAATATTTGCAAAAATTTTCATCATTCAATTTAGTCGTCAAATCTGAAAATTTCATAGCCAAGCGTTACAGATAAACAGAGAGAAGAGCATTTGTTGTATATAACTGAGTGTTGCGAATTCTTAAACGTCAGAATATAAAACTATTACACAAAGTACTTTCTTTCGTAAATGGAACGAACTAGATCCTAGAGAATGATGTTTATACATTTTTCGCATAATATTACGCATGAAAAGTGAACATATTTCATAATAGTTAATGCATATTTTTAATACGATAAATTTATTTTAAAAAACTGCAGTATCTCGAAGAAGGTTTATGCTAGGGTAATAAATTTTTAGTGAATTGTTTTCAAATGAAAAATTACATAAGAAATGATGATGTATGTACTATTATTAAATGTTCTTATTTTTTTTTAATTTTCTTCTTAATTTTATTCGAACATTTGTGGGTTGTCGATACATTTGATTGCGTTTAATATATAGGCTTCCAGTACTCAATGATTTTAATTCTTGTACCAAATTTCGTTTGAAAGACTGACTCCAATTACTACCAATATTCCAGAGAGTCACACACACACATGCACACACACTCACACGCACACGCACACACACACACGCACACACGCACACACACACACACACACACGCACACACACACGCACACACACGCACACACATGCACGCACACACACACACACACACGCACGCATACAATACCACAAAATCTCAAATTTTAATTTTTGGTCCTGTGACAATACATTCCCTCTACATTATACTATGTATATAGAGAATGGGAAATTATACGAGGAAACCTAACTCATGTAATGGGTGAAAGTATAAATCAAATCCTTACCCAAAACTGATAGGACTAAGCTTGGACTATAAAAAAATGTATAAAATTGAAAAATTGGGCGAAACATATAAGTCCTAATTTTTAAAAGATATACCCGAATGTAAAATAAATATAAATATGCGTATAATACGTAGCTTCATGCGTACTTACTGCACAAAACTTTTAAATGAGAAATGACCTATTTCTGATCACAGAACTCACCAGTAGGAGTTGATTCCAGAGCTATGAATGTCACTATTATTTTTATTCTACAGTACAATTTTTTTTAAAGTATTTTACTTTAGCCTAAGGAAAATTAGTGTAAGATTTGTTAAAGCTAAAGTTCTAGAACAATTTGATTAAACATTTCATAAATAAAATATAGCCTTATTTTCCTTAAAAACATATAAGCATACATATGCAAATAGTAAATATCATTACTAATAAAACATTCTTGCCCCTGAAAATATATTATGAACAAATCCTTCTACTTGAAGAAGCGGAAGTTATATGCGTAATAAAACTCGACATGATAGCAAATGCTCTGGGGTGCTGACATAAATATCCATCGCCAATATTTTATCGGATATAAATGTAAGAAGTGTCAGTAAAGAAGCTAAGTTTCATGGACGCATATTACAGAGATGTGATGTGGTCAGCATATGCATTTCCCTACATAGGGCATTGGTTTATTTGCATTACGTCAAACTGATGAAAGTTAAGTTCCGTACCGCAATAATTTTTGACGATTCTATATCGAAACACTTACTATATATTCCATAACTATATAACCATAACTGTAAAATAACTATATAACCCAGTTTATTACTTCTGTATTTTGCTCATGTGCCCTAGCCATTGAAAATGCTATATATATATATATATATACATATGAAAATTAACTTTGCTTGCTTAACTTATATATATATTTATATATATATATATATATATATATATATATATACATATATATATATATATATATATACATATATATATATATATATATATACATATATATATATATAAGTTAAGCAAGCAAAGTTAATTTTTATATTTTCGAAAGCGTATTTGAATTTGAGTGGCTGAAAATCGCTGCGGATGTAGATGGCAGTATGCAAATATCGTATGTTACAGCCTATCATGATTGACTTGCCGGATATAAGCTAATCAGGCAGTCGTTGAAGACGCCAGAATTTTGAAGGGTTTTAGGAGGTTCATTTACATGCTGATACGATATGTTTATAGCATCTGTAGGATTATTTTTGATGATATTCGTGTTTCTATGGCTAAAAGAAGACGAATGACAGACAGTGAGCGTTGGCGTGCTTTTGGACACATTGAAGCAGGACAGTCAATCAAAGATGTCGCTATTTCCTTAGGCGTTGATCATTTGGCAATTTCTCGATTACGGAAACTATTCCAAACAAATCAAAGAATTATACGGATACCTGTGCCTAGTCGTCCGAGGGTTACCACCCCTTCTGATGCTCGGTATATTGCTTTAGTAGCCAAGCGGAATCGACGAGAAACCTACACAACTGCTACCCATGGTTGCAGCTGCACTTGGTGAGATAATATCTGCCAGTACTGTGCATCGGAGGCTCCACGTCCAGGGACTGTACGCCCGAGTACCGCGTTTTTGTGTTCCACTAACTGTCCAAGCCAGAGGGGCAAGATTAAATTGGTGTCGTCAACATGTGAATTGAACTGTCTCAGATTAGTGTAACGCCCTGTTCACGGAAGAGTCCAGATTTGCCCTGGAATCAGATAATAAGCATGTACGGGTCTGAAGATAACGAGGCATACGCAATCAGGTCAAGAACAGCATCGAACATCAAGCATTAAGAGATGGCAGCGTCGTGGTGTGGGCTGGAATTTCAATGGGATATTGCACAGAGCTGCGCATCTTTAAAGGCGGTTCTGTGACGGCTGCGCGGTGTCGAGACCCCATTGCAAAACTCTACGCTGAAGCAGTTGGCCCTGACTTCCTCTTTATGGAAGACAATGCCCTTCCCCATCGAGCTAACATCTTTGAAGAATACGTAGAAAGTGAGGGTATTTCGCGTATGGAGTAGTCGGCATATTTCTCCGACCTTAATCAAATTCAAAACCTTTGGGGTGTCCTAGAGCATGCTGTCTTTGGACGTTTACCTCCACCAGCTAGTGTCAGAGAATTGGAAACTGCCCTATTGGAGAAATGGCCTTTGCTCGCATCTGCGATAGTTGATCACCTCATTGAAACCTCGGAAAACCGTTGTAAAATTTGTGTGAAGGTCCGGAGTGGTCACATACCATATTAATGTATGTAAGTTTTGTTTGGTTTGTTTGCCTTTAAACATCATTTTGTTAATGACCCATATGTGACGTCATCTTGTAACTTACAAAAAATAAATATTTTTTTCATCTTTGTACATAATCCTTATTTTCTTTAATGTATCAACACATTTTCTACCTTCACGCACAATTTTGAGTTAATCAAAGCTTTACTCTTCCATTTTACCGTCTGTGCTTAACTTTTGAAAGCCAGTATATATATATATATATATATATATATATGTGTGTGTGTGTGTGTGTCTGAGTGTGTGTGTGTGTGTGTGTGTAATATTTGTAGAAATCATGATGATAGAAGAGACATTTTAGGTACAAAAATATTTTTTATAGGTCGACATCTTAGAATATAGCTGTATAGATTGCCGTGCACTATCTCGTTAGAGATCTCAGAGTAGCCTGCATAGGTTCTCATAAGTTACACTTATGGCGGTGGGGAGGAATCGGTGACGACATGGAAAACACGTTGTTTTCGGGTTTTTTAGAGTACAAAATGGGGTACAAAACATGATGGGGATGCAGTGTCATATCAGAAAGTTTACGTAGCGATTAAGATTAGTGACCATATATGGTATGGTAGAGGAAAAGATGAAGTTTTGGCAGATTTTGTTAATATTAATAACGTGGTATAGAATTTAATATGGTTGCAATAAGTGCGTGACATGAAATGACAATTTGGAAAAATAATTACATTGCTAGTGCTGAAATTTCCGATATTAAAGAATTTAATTATGATGATAACATTATTGATGCGACCGGTTTCAAAATCAAGGAACAGTATATTTGTCAGGACACACAAAAAGCGCTACCTTCAGTCGTGAAAAGTCGATCAACAACTGATGTGAGAACAGTATATGTGACGGAAGCAAGGTGAACAACATAAAACAACTAAGGAAGAAGAACCAAGAGGTAGGGCACTATGAGCGAAAGATAAAATACCAAAGATAGAACTAAACATCCAGTAATAGATTCAAAGCACGTGGTTATTGAGTAAAACCATAAGCATAAATGTCGCATTAAATTTGTTGTTGCTTGTTCCGTATGAGTCGTTTAAAACTACGGAAAAATTAACATTTTTCAAACAAATTCGAAACAGAAGAAAAATAGAAAATGAAAGAACTAACTGGTTCGAGATGCTAAAAGAGCATGGTCTTCAATTACCTAAAAAAATAAGAAGAAAGGAACAAACGGATTCGAAGTATTAAACAAGATATTTCCAAGCATAAAGAAAGGAAGGACAAGTATTATGAATAAGTAGTTTGAAGGAGAAACATTCAAGTGCCGATTGAAATTTTGTGTGCAGAGGTAAAATCCAAACCTGTTGTAGTGAATTGCATTTAATGGTTCAGTTTCGTAATACTAGTGGTAGAAATTGTTTTTATATTTTACATATGACAATGTAAACGCCCATACGTTCTTTATTTTGTACATAAAATTGTGAATGTGCCTTGTGAAATCGTTTATTATTCTTCATGCAACATAATTTTTGAAATATAATTATTGTAATATTAGCTTTTTAGCATTTTCCAACATAGTTGTAAAGTGTTTATGATTTTTTTTCATTCTGGCTGTCTGTCTTTTCGCACGGTAACTGCGTAAAAATGACTTTATCAAAAGGAAATTTTAGTATGTAGATGAGATGGCCAGTGGGATATATGGGAGTGTAAAAGAATAATATCACCCAATCTATATAAATAAAAATGAAAATCTGTCTGTCTGTCTGTCTGTCTGTCTGTCTGTCTGTCTGTCTGTTTGTCACACCATCACGGGAGAACGGCTGAACCGAATTTGATGAAATTTTGTGGGTAGCCCAGAAATAGCCCCACTTAAAATTATATCCGTGTTTTGAGTTTCTACGACCAGTAGTTCTCGAGATATTAGTAAAAAACCAAATTTTCGTTTGTCTCATCGTCACAAAAAAACGGCTGAACCGAATTTAATGAAATTTGGTGAATAGCCTTGGAATATCCCCCCATAAATTTTGTCCAAGTTTCCAGTTTCTAAGACCTGGGGTTGTCGAGATATTAATGAAAAACGGAACTTTTTCCTAGGAGTTCTACTCCCTAACTCCGTGGTTTATCCAAACGAAAAGCTTGAAAATCGTTTGAAAGTGAATTAAAATTTAATCTCTGAGTTTGATGGGAGATTTTTTGCGTTAATTAGTCACTTTCTGAAAACATGAATTATTTGAAACATGATTTAAAGGGGAAATCTATCTCCATGGTTCATGGTTTATTTAAAACAAGCTTTTACGGAACAATGAGAAGTATAGAGAAATCAAAATCGTTATTTAATTTCGCAGTTTATGTTATAAGACATGACATATTTAACATGTTATAAGATTCTATCTTATATCATGTTACTCAGAAACGCAATTAAATTAAATCTGTCTGTTAATTTTAATAATTATTTTTTCGATTTGAATAATAAATAAATGGATATAAAAATATATTTTAGAAAAGAACGATTTGATTTTTCTTATAGCATTTTTGACTGGATAATATCAATTACCGTCTTCAGGTTTAAAAATTATTATTATTTATATTTTCGGGGATTATTGATTCAAGGATTATTGATATTTTCAAGTTATTATGCAATTATTTTATTATGACAAAAATTGTTTAAACTCATATATTGCATGTTGTACGAATCTTCTACAAATACACGTGTATATCTTTTAATCTACGAGAATATAAGTAGTACAGGTATATTGACATATGTTTTGATATATATTGGCATATATTGGAATCAATTACGACCTTCTGGTATAAAGAGTACGGATATTATTGATGTTTTCAATTTATTACGTCATCTCTTTTATTTTGGCAAATAGTTTTGAGACTCATATTGTAATACGGGTAATCTTCTACTAGCACACTGGCATATTTTCTAATCTGCGACAATATAATTAGTACGGGGTTGCATATATTCATTCAATTCCTATTTTTTCTTCTGTAAATTTGCTTACAAAAGGGGGCAGGATGTTTTATTCTTCAGATCTGATCGTGAAGATAATTTTGCATAGTGAGAACATATATTCTTAAACTTCTCTTTAGGAGCAATAAATTTAATATTTTAACAGAATTTGCACATGATTGCGAACTTTAAGTCTCTTTAAATTATACACTCCGTACGAATAACGGGTGTGCTGTTAGTGGTTAATAAATTTTAACATTTTAGGAGGATATATCATGTTGCTCGGCATCGCAATTAAATTAAATGTGTTTGTTAATGTTTTTATTATTTTTTTTCGATTTAAATAATAAATAAATGGATAAATGGATATAAAAGTATATCTTATGAATGGACGGTTTGATTTTTCTTTTAATTATATTAATTGCTGACTGCGTACATCAATTTCATTTATTTTGGCAAAGAGTTTTCAAGCTTATATCGTATTTAGCTACTAAACTCATATATTGTGTTTAGCTAATAAATTCATATAGCCGATTGTTGAAACAGAAAAAGAGTAGAGCGGGTATATCTTCTAATACAATTGTAGTGTTTTCATTAATATATTGAAACGGGATAAGAATGTTTCATTCAGATCTGCAAATTCAAAGCTACGAATTTGGAGGGATATCGCTAATTTGACAACTTTTCTTAAACTTTGCCAAATTGACGGAAATGTCGCCAAATTGATATAAACGACACACAAACAGCTGCCATAAACCTTCGGGTTGGTCGTGTGGCTTGGGTCTTCTACATATCAATGAAATTTTTGTTTTGTTTTGTTAGAAGAGAGTACTGAAATGATGTTTGGTTAGCATTTCTCTGTCAGACCAACCATCCTACTTAGTAATACATTTAGCGAATTTTTAAAATGTCACCAAATAGATAAAAATGTTTTCAAATCTATAAAAATATCTTGAAATTGATAAAATTGCGCTACATAAATGATATTAATTGTTTTTTGTTACGGGATAGTATTGTGATGATATTTCGTCAATTTGTCGCAAAGTGGAACTGTCAGTTCTACAGTCCCACTTGACGATAAATTTGGCGATTTTTTAAAATGTCGCTAATTTGACGAAACTGTCGCCAAATGTTCCATAGAAATATAACTATTTAGACGATATTTTTTCTACCAATTTATTTGAAGCAAATGATATCATGTCGCTTAGCAACGGATTTAAATCCAATGTGTTTATGCGGCAGACGATTTTTATTAAATCCTTTCCGATTTGAATAATGAAGATATGTATATAAAATAAATTTCATTGCCATTTCATTTTGGACTGGATAATATCAATTATACTCCTCAGGTTTAAACATTATTATTATTGATATTTTCCGGAATTATTGATTCAGGGATTATTGATATTTTTAAGTTATTACGCCATTGTTTTATTGCGGCAAAAATTGCTGACACACGCATATTGTACGTTGTACGAGTAATCTTCTAGGAATGCACGGGTATATCTTCTAACCTACGAGAATATAAGTAGTACAGGTATATTGGCATATATTTTGACATATATTGGCATATATATTGGAATCAAGTACAGTCTTCTGGTATGAAGATTAAGGGGATTAATTATATATTCAATTTATTACGTCGTCTGTTGTATTTTACCAAAAAACATTTGTGACTCATATTGCAAAACGGGTAATATTCTACTAATAATCGGACATTGTAAGTAGTACGTGTATATCTTCCCATATAATTTTAGCACTTTAATTTTGACATATATTGGAATAAATGACTGTCTGCAGATTTAAAGATTACGGGTTTATTGGTATTTTCAATTCATACATGTAATCTACTAATAAAGGTTATATTTTCTAATATTCGCGTATATAATTAGTACGGGTCCCATACAATTTTAACGATTTTATTTTGCATATATTGATTCAATTCCATATTTTTTTTATATTTGCTTACATAAGGGGTCCAAGATGTTTTATTCTTCAGATATGTCCATGAAGATAATTTTATATAGCGAGAACAGAGATTCTTAAACTTCTTTTTAGGAGCATTATATTAAATATTTTAACAGAATATTTTGATTAAACATGTCATTAAGTATACTATAAGAATTTGGGCATGATCATGAATTTCAAGTTTCTTTATATTATATACTCCGTACGAAGAACGGGTATGCTGCTAGTCTATATAAATAAAATTGAAAATCTGTCTGTCTGTCTGTCTGTCTGTCTGTTTGTCCCATTATCACGGGAGAACGGCTGAACCGAATTTGATGAAATTTGGTGGGTAGCCTAGAAATAGCCCCACTTAAAATTTAGTCCGTGTTTTGAGTTTCTACGACCAGTGGTTCTCGAGATATTAGTAAAAAACGAAATTTTCATTTGTCTCGACATCACGGAAAAACGGCTGAACCGAATTTAATGAAATTTTGTGGATAGCCTTGAAATAGTCCCCCATTAATTTAGTCCAAGTTTTGAGTTTCTAAGACCAGGGGTTGTCGAGATATAAATGTAAAACGGAACTTTTTCCTATGAGTTATACTCCCCAACTCCGTGGTTTATTCAAACGGAAAGGATGAAAATCGTTTGTTTAAAACGGCGAAATGAAATAAAACTTTATTTCCGAGTTTGGTGCAGGATTTTTGCATTAATTAGTCAATATCGGAAAACACGAATTGTTTGAAACATGAATTTAAATGGAAAAATCTACCTCCGTGGTTATATTTCACAAGCTTTTACTCAACGATTAAAAGTATAAAGAAATCAAAATGGCTATTTAATTTCGCATTTTATGAGGAAGATTCTACCTTATATCATGTTGCTCGGCAGCGGAATGAAATTAAATGTGTTGTTAATATTTATTATTATTTTTTCTATTTGAATAAAATAAATAAATGGATGTTGAAGTGTTGAAAACCCAGACCACACGACAGACCCAAAGGTTTACTGTAGCTAAGTGTGTGGCCGGGAACTACATAAATGGATGTAAAAATATATTCTTAAATGAAAGGTTTGGTTGTTCTTTTAATTATATAAATTGCGAACTGCGTATATCATTTTCATTTATTTTAGCAAAGAGGTTTCCAGCTCATATATTGTGTTTAGCTAATAAACTCATATATTGTGTTTACCCAATAAATTCATTTAGCTGATTGTTGAAGCAGAAAAAGAGTAGAACGGCTGTATCTTATAATACAATTTTAGTGTTTTCATTTAGTATATACAAACGGGGTCAGAATATTTTATTCTTCAGATCTGCAAATTTAGAGATACGAGTTTAGCGGAATATCTCTAAATAACTTGATAACTTTTCTTAAACTTTACCAAATTAGCGGAAATGTTTTCAAATTTATAAAAATGACGCAAATCAATGATTTGTTTTTTTAGAATAGAGTACTGAAATGATGTTTCAGTAGCATTTGTCGGACAGTCCATCCATCCTACTTAGTAACACATTTAACTAATTTTTTCAATATCACCAAATTGATAAAAATATTTGTGAGTCAATAAAAATATCATAGAATTGATAAAATCGCGCTTAATAAATGAAAATAATTGTGTTTTGTTAGGGGATAGTATTGTGATGATGTTTCGTCAATTTGTCGCAAAATGGGACTATCTGTTCTACAGTCCCACTTGGCGATAAATTTGGGGATTTTTTAAGTTATCGCTAAATTGACTAAAATGTCGCCAAATCTTCCATGAAGGTCGCATTATTCAGATGATATGATTTCCATCAATTTATTTGAAGCAAATGATATCATGTCGCTTAGCAACAGATCCAATGTGTTATGCGGCACACGATTTTATATTAAATCTTTTCCGATTTGAAAAATAATGATATGTATATAAAATAAATTTCATTGACATTGCATTTTGACTGGATAATATCAAATACGGTCTTCAGGTTTATACATTATTATTATTGATATTTTTGGGGACTTTTGATTCAGGAATTATTGATATTTTCAAGTTATTATGACATTGTTTTATTATGACGAAAATTGTTGAAACTCATAGTACGTTGTACGTAATCTTCTACAAATGCATTATATCTTTTATCTACGAGAATATAAGAAGTACAGGTATATTGGCATATATTTAGATATATAGTGGCATATATTGGAATCAATTACGACCTTCTGGTAAAAGATTACGGGGATTATTGATATTTTCAATTTATTACGTCATCTCCTTTATTCTGGCAAATATTTTTGAGACTCATATTGTAATACGGGTAATCTTCTACTAACACACTGGCATATTTTCTAATCTACGACATTATAAGTAGTACGGGGTTGCATATAATCATCCAATTCCTTTTTTTTTGTAAATTTGCTTACAAAAGGGGTCAGGATGTTTTATTCTTCAGATCTGCCCGTGAAGATTATTCTCCATAGTGAGAACAGATATTCTTAAACTTCTCTTTATGAATAAATTTAATATTTTAACAGAATTTGCACATGATTGCGAATTATAAGTTTCTTTATATTATATATTCCGTACGAAGAACGGGTATGCTGCTAGTCTATATAAATAAAAATGAAAATCTGTCTGTCTGTCTGTTTGTCCCATCATCACGGGAGAACGGCTGAACCGAATTTGATGAAATTTTGTGGGTAGCCTGAAAATAGTCCCACTTAAAATTGTGTCCATATATGGAGTTTCTACAGTCAGTGGTTCTCGAGATATTAGTAAAAAACTATATTTTCGTTTGTCTCATCATCACGGGAGAACGGCTGAATCGAATTTGATGAAATTTTGTGGAGAGCCTTTAAATAGCCCTCCATAAATTTAGCCCACGTTTCGAGGATCTAAGACCAGGGGTTGTCGATATATTAATGGAAAACGAAACTTTTTCTTAGGAGTTCTCCTCTCTAACTCCGTGGTTATCCAAACGAAAAGCTTGAAAATCGTTTGAAAGTGAATTAAAACTGTATCTCAGAGTTTGGGGGGAGATTTTTGCACTAATTAGTCACTTTCTGAAAACATCAATTGTTTGAAACATGATTTAAATGGGAAATCTATCTCCTTGGTTTATATTATACAAACTTTTACTGAAAAATGAAAAGTATAAAGAAATAAAAATGTCTATTAAATTTTGCATTTTATGAGGAAGATTCTATCTTATATCATGTTGCTCGGCAACGGAATGAAATTAAATTTGTTGTTAATATTTATTATCATTTTTTCTATTTGAATAATAAATAAATGGATATAAAAATATATTTTTAAATGACCGGTTTGATTGTTCTTTTAATTATATAAACTGCGTACATCACTTTCTTTTATTTTAGCAAAGTGGTTTCCAGCTCATATATTGTGTTTAGCTAATATACTCATATATTGTGTTTACCCAATAAATTCATTTAGCCGATTGTTGAAGCAGAAAAAGATTAGAACGGGTGTATCTTATAATACAATTTTAGTGTTTTCATTTAGTATATACAAACGGGATCAGGATATTTTATTCTTCAGATCTGCAAATTCAGAGCTACGAATTTAGCGGAATATCTCTAAATAACTTGGTAAATTCTCTTAAACTTTATCAAATAAGCGGAAATGTTTCCAAATTTATAAAATTGACGCAAATCAATGATTTGTTTTTTAGAATAGAGTACTGAAATGATGTTTCGATAGCATTTGTCGATCAATCCATCCATCCAACTTAGTAACACATTTAACGATTTTTTTTAATATCACGAAATTGATAAAAGTATTTGTGAGTCAATAAAAATATCCTGAAATTGAAAAAATCGCGCTTAATAAATGAAAATAATTGTATTTTGCTAGGGGATAGTTTTGTGATGATGTTTCGTCAATTTGTCGCGAAATGGGTCTATCTGTTCTACAGTCTCACTTGGCGATAAATTTGGCGATTTTTTAAGTTATCGCTAAATTGACTAAAATGTCGCCAAACCTTCCATGGAGATCGCATTATTCAGACGATATGATTTCCATCAATTTATTTGAGGCAAATTATATCATGTCGCTTAACAACGGATCCAATGTGTTATGCCGCATACGATTTTATATTAAATATTTTCCGATTTGAATAATTAAGGTATGTATATAAAATAAATGTCATTGACATTGCATTTTTGACTGGATAATATCAATTACGGTCTTCAAGTTTAAACATTCTTATAATTGATATTTTCGGGGACTGTTGATTCAGGGATTATTGATATTTTCAAGTTATTATGCCATTGTTTTATTATGACGAAAATTGTTGAAACTCATATATAGAACTTTGTACGAGTAATCTTCTACAAATGCATTATATCTTCTAATCTATGAGAATATAAGTAGTACAGGTATATTGGCATATATTTTGTTATATATTGGCATATATTGGAATCAATTACGCCTTCTGGTATAAAGATTTCGGGGATTATTGATATTTCCAATTTATTACGTCATCTCTTTTATTTTGGCAAATATTTTTGAGACTCATATTGTAATACGGGTAATCTTCTACTAGCACACTGGCATATTTTCTAATCTGCGACAATATAAGTAGTACGGGGTTGCATATATTGATTCAATTCCTTTTTTTTTTTTGTAAATTTTCTTACAAAAGGGGCCAGGATGTTTTATTCTTCAGATCTGCCCATGAAGATAATTTTGCATAGTGAGAACAGATATTCTTAAACTTCCCTTTAGGAGCAATAAATTTAATATTTTAACATAATTTGCACGATTGCGAATTTTAAGTATCTTTATATTATATACTAGCAGCATGCCCGTTCTTCGTACGGAGTATATAATATAAAGAAACTTGAAATTCATAATCATGCCCAAATTCTTAAAGTATACTAAATGACATGTTTAATCAAAATATTCTGTTAAAATATTTAATATAATGCTCCTAAAAAGAAGTTTAAGAATCTCTGTTCTCGCTATATAAAATTATCTTCATGGACATATCTGAAGAATAAAACATCTTGGACCCCTTATGTAAGCAAATATAAAAAAAAATATGGAATTGAATCAATATATGTAAAATAAAAGCGTTAAAATTGTATGGGACCCGTACTAATTATATACGCGAATATTAGAAAATATAACCTGTATTAGTAGATTACATGCATAAATTGAAAATACCAATAAACCCGTAATCTTTAAATCTGAAGACAGTCATTTATTCCAATATATGTCAAAATTAAAGTGCTAAAATTATATGGGAAGATACACGTACTACTTATAATGTCCGATTATTAGTAGAAGATTACCGTTTTGCAATATGAGTCACAAATGTTTTTTGGTAAAATACAACAGACGACGTAATAAATTGAATATATAATTAATCCCCTTAATCTCCATACCAGAAGACTGTAATTGATTCCAATATATATGCCAATATATGTCAAAATATATGCCAATATACCTGTACTACTTATATTCTCGTAGGTTAGAAGATATACCCGTGCATTCCTAGAAGATTACTCGTACAACGTACAATATGCGTGTGTCAGCAATTTTTGCCGCAATAAAACAATGGCGTAATAATTTAAAAATATCAATAATCCCTGAATCAATAATTCCGGAAAATATCAATAATAATAATGTTTAAACCTGAAGAGTATAATTGATATTATCCAGTCCAAAATGAAATGGCAATGAAATTTATTTTATATACATATCTTCATTATTCAAATCGGAAAGGATTTAATAAAAATCGTCTGCCGCATAAACACATTGGATTTAAATCCGTTGCTAAGCGACATGATATCATTTGCTTCAAATAAATTGGTAGAAAAAATATCGTCTAAATAGTTATATTTCTATGGAACATTTGGCGACAGTTTCGTCAAATTAGCGACATTTTAAAAAATCGCCAAATTTATCGCCAACTGGGACTGTAGAACTGACAGTTCCACTTTGCGACAAATTGACGAAATATCATCACAAAGCTATCCCCTAACAAAAAACAATTAATATCAATTATGTAGCGCAATTTTATCAATTTCAAGATATTTTTATAGATTTGAAAACATTTTTATCAATTTGGTGACATTTTAAAAATTCGCTAAATGTATTACTAAGTAGGATGGTTGGTCTGACAAATAAATGCTAACCCATCATTTCAGTACTCTCTTCTAACAAAACAAAAAAAAATTTCATTGATATGTAGAAGACCCAAGCCACACGACCAACCCGAAGGTTTATGGCAGCTGTTTGTGTGTCGTTTATATCAATTTGGCGACATTTCCGTCATTTTGGCAAAGTTTAAGAAAAGTTGTCAAATTAGCGATATCCCTCCAAATTCGTAGTTTTGAATTTGCAGATCTGAATGAAACATTCTTATCCCGTTTCAATATACTAAATGAAAACACTACAATTGTATTAGAAGATATACCCGCTCTACTCTTTTTCTGTTTCAACAATCGGCTATATGAATTTATTGGCTAAACACAATATATGAGTTTAGTAGCTAAATATGATATAAGCTTGAAAACTCTTTGCCAAAATAAATGCAATTGATGTACGCAGTCAGCAATTAATATAATTAAAAGAAAAATCAAACCGTCCATTCATAAGATATACTTTTATATCCATTTATCCATTCATTTATTATTTAAATCGAAAAAAAATAATAAAAACATTAACAAACACATTTAATTTAATTGCGATGCCGAGCAACATGATATATCCTCCTAAAATGTTAAAATTTATTAACCACTAACAGCACACCCGTTATTCGTACGGAGTGTATAATTTAAAGAGACTTAAAGTTCGCAATCATGTGCAAATTCTGTTAAAATATTAAATTTATTGCTCCTAAAGAGAAGTTTATGAATATATGTTCTCACTATGCAAAATTATCTTCACGATCAGATCTGAAGAATAAAACATCCTGCCCCCTTTTGTAAGCAAATTTACAGAAGAAAAAATAGGAATTGAATGAATATATGCAACCCCGTACTAATTATATTGTCGCAGATCAGAAAATATGCCAATGTGTTAGTAGAAGATTACCCGTATTACAATATGCGTCTCAAAAATATTTGCCAAAATAAAAGAGATGACGTAATAAATTGAAAACATCAATAATATCCGTACTCTTTATACCAGAAGGTCGTAATTGAATCCAATATATGCCAATATATATCAAAACATATGTCAATATACCTGTACTACTTATATTCTCGTAGATTAAAAGATATACACGTGTATTTGTAGAAGATTCGTACAACATACAATATATGAGTTTAAACAATTTTTGTCATAATAAAATAATTGCATAATAACTTGAAAATATCAATACTCCTTGAATCAATAATCCCCGAAAATATAAATTATAATAATTTTTAAACCTGAAGACCGTAATTGATATTATCCAGTCAAAAATGCTATAAGAAAAATCAAATCGTTCTTTTCTAAAATATATTTTTATATCCATTTATTTATTATTCAAATCGAAAAAATAATTATTAAAATTAACAGACAGATTTAATTTAATTGCGTTTCTGAGTAACATGATATAAGATAGAATCTTATAACATGTTAAATATGTCATGTCTTATAACATAAACTGCGAAATAAAATAACGATTTTGATTTCTCTATACTTCTCATTGTTCCGTAAAAGCGTGTTTTAAATAAACCATGAACCATGGAGATAGATTTCCCCTTTAAATCATGTTTCAAACAATTCATGTTTTCAGAAAGTGACTAATTAACGCAAAAAATCTCCCATCAAACTCAGAGATTAAATTTTAATTCACTTACAAACGATTTTCAAGCTTTTCGTTTGGATAAACCACGGAGTTAGGGAGGTGAACTCCTAGGAAAAAGTTCCGTTTTTCATTAATATCTCGACAACCCCAGGTCTTAGAAACTCGAAACTTAGACAAAATTTATGGAGGGATATTTTAAGGCTATTCACCAAATTTCTTTAAATTCGGTTCAGCCGTTTTTCCGTGATGATGAGACAAACGAAAATTTCGTTTTTTACTAATATCTCGAGAACCACTGGTCGTAGAAACTCAAAACACGGATATAATTTTAAGTGGGGCTATTTCTGGGCTACCCACAAAATTTCATCAAATTCGGTTCAGCCGTTCTCCCGTGATGGTGTGACAAACAGACAGACAGACAGACAGACAGACAGATTTTCATTTTTATTTATATAGATTCCGTACGAAGAACGGGTATGCTGCTAGTTTATATAAATGAAATTGAAAATCTCTCTGTCTGTCTGTCTGTCTGTTTGTCCCATCATCACGGGAGAACGGCTGAACCAAATTTGATGAAATTTTGTGGGTAGCCTAGAAATAGCCCCACATAAAATTTAGTCCATGTTTGGAGTTTCCACATCCAGTGGTTCTCGATATATTTGTGAAAAACGAATATTTCGTTTGTCTCATCATTACGAGAGAACGGATGAATCGAATTTAATGAAATTTTGTGAGTAGCCTTAAAATAGTCCCCCATAAATTTTGAACAAGTTTCGAGTTTCTAATTTTAGGGGTTGTCGAGATATTAATGAAAAACGGAACTTTATCCTAGGAGATCTACTCTCTAACTCCGTATTTTATCCAAACGGAACGGATGAAAATCGTTTGTTTAAAACGTCAAGGTGAATTAAAACTTTATTTCTGAGCTTAGTGCAGGATTTTTGCATTAATTAGTCACTATCTGAAAGCATTAATTGTTTGAAACATGAATTTAAATGGAACATCTAACTCCATGGTCAAGTATTTACTAAAGTATTTACATGGTCAAGTATTTACTAAAGTATTTACATGGTCAAGTATTTACTAAAGTATTTACATGGTCAAGTATTTACTTATTAATGGAAAGTATAAAGAAATCAAAATGGTTATTATTTTTGCATTTCATGGGGAAGAGATCAAAATGGTTATTTAATTTCGCAGTTTATGAGGAAGATTCTTTATTATATTATGTTGCTCAGCAACGCAATTAAATTAAATGTGTTTCTTAATATTTGTTATTAATTTTTCTATTTGAATAATAAATAAATAGATGTAAAAATATATTTTGTATATGAACGGTTTGAGTTTTCTTTTAATTCTATTAATTACGGACTGCGTACATCACTTTCATTTGACAAAGAGTTTTTAAGCTTTTATATTGTGTTTAGCTAATAAACTCATATTGTGTTTACCAATAAATTCATTTATCCGATTGTTGAAACAGAAAATGTGTAGAAAGGGTATATCTTCTAATACAATTTTAGTGTTTGCATTTATTATATACAAACGGGATCAGGATGTTTTATTCTTCAGATCTGCAATTTCAGAGCTACGAATTTAGCGGAATATCGCTAACTTGGCAACTTTTCTTAAACTTTGCTAAATTGACGGAAATATCGCCAAATTGCTAAAAACGACGCAAATCAATGAAATTAAATTCGTTTTTTTAGAAGACAGTACTGAAATTATGTTTCGGTAGCATTTGTGGGTCAGTCTATCCATCCTACTTGGTAACACATTTATCGAATTTTTAAAATATCACAAAATTGATAAAAATGTTTGTGAATCTATAAAAATGTCATGAACTTCATAAAATTGGGCTTAATAAATGAAATTAATTGTGTTTTGTTAGGGGATAATATTATGATGATGTTTCGTCAATTTGTCGCAAAATGGGACTATCAGTTTTAGAGTCCCACTTGGCTAGAAATTTGACGATTTTTTAAGTTATCGCTAAATTGAAGAATATATCGCCAAACCTTTCATGGAGATAGCATTATTCAGACGATATGATTTCCATCAATTTATTTGAAGCAACTGATATCATGTCGTTTAGAAATGGATGTAAATCCAATGTGTTATGTGGCATACGATTTTAATTAAATCTTTTCCGATTTGAATAATTTAAGGTATGTATATAAAATAAATATCATTGGCATTGCAATTTTGGCTGAATAATATTGATTACGGTCTTCAGGTTACACATTATTATTATTGATATTTTCGGGGATTATTGATTCGGGGATTATTGATATTTTCAAATTATTATACCATTGTTTTATTATGACAAAAATTGTTGAAACTCACATATTGTACGTTGTACGAGTAATCTTCTATAAATGCACGTGTTGTCTTCTAATCTACGAGAATATAAGTAGCACAGGTATATAGGCATATATTTTGATATATATTGGAATCAATTACGACATTCTGGTATAAAGATTACGGGGATAAATGAAATTTTCAATTTATAATGTCATCTGTTTTATTTCGGCAAAGATTTTTTAGACTCATATTGTAATAAGGGTAATCTTCTACTAACATACAGGTATATTTTCTAATCCGCGACAATATAAGTAGTATGGGTATATATATATATATATATATATATATATATTCCCATATAATTTTAGTGCTTTCGTTCTGGCATATATTGGAATCAATTACGGGTTTATTGATATTTTCAATTTATACATGTAATTTACTAATACAGGTTATATCTTCTAATATTCGCGTATATAATTAGTACGGGTCCTATACAATTTCAATGCTTTCATTTTGCATATATTGATTCAATTCCATTTTTTTTTTGTAAATTTGCTTTCGAAAGGGGCCAGGATGTTTTATTCTTCAGATCTGCCCGTGATGATAATTTTGCATGATGAGAACAGATATTCATAAACTTCTCTTTAGGAGCAATAAATTTAATATTTTAACATAATTTGCATATGATTCTGAATTATAAGTTTCTTTATATCTTAAACTCCGTACGAAGAACCGGTATGCTGCTAGTTAGTTCTAAATTCAACTCGGGTTGAAGAAATGAAATACTGTGAACTCTATGGAACCTAATTTTTCAAACAGATTTTTGAAAATTTTAGGAAATACTCAAATTATAATATAAAATATGTTAAAATTTCATCAAAATATGTTAAGTAGTTTTTTAATTAAAAATTCAAATAATAATTACAGCCATATTATATGACGACATCACGTTACTCATTGCAAAATAAAATGTGATCTCTATTTTGTTTTCACTTAGTGGAAATCGTGATTTTTTTAAACCGTTATAATATATTTTTATTATTGCAACCTCCATAAAACGCTTTATTTTTGCATATTATATATTTATCTAAATTCTGTGACAACAGAATTCCAATATTTTTTTTTTTAAATAATTCCGATTCTTTGATTATTAATACAACGAAGCACAATTTCCAGAATACAGAATGTAAACAAATCATCCGATTGTAAGATGAGTTGCATAAGAATTGTTGCAACTTTTAATGCAAAATTATTTAGCTCTGAAGTCGGGAATGCATGTAAAATGAATTCTTTTACGTAAAGAAGTAGACGATTTTATAAAATTGCCTTTTTTATGAAGATGCAAGTTTCCAAGTAAAATAAATTATTCTACTGTTATAATTTAAAGATTACCATCGCTGAATGTTTCGCATTTTAATGCTCTTTAAATAAAATTGTATTTCAGTTGGAAAGTGTTTCATAATCAATGCTTTATGCATGATTTATCTTTTTTATTTATTTATTTCGTTATATAGCTTCTTTAACTAACATTTTCCCATAAAGAAATGGGCATTTGAAATAAAAAACATAATGAAACAGTACAGTATATTTGACTTTTACACCCTCTTGGAAAGTTTGTTCGTTGCAATGGTTATGTGCGTACTTTTAAAAACTACTTTCAAAATATTTTACTTTAATATTTTTATTAATATCAGGTTTTTATATATTCACTCATTATTTTTTTTTACCCAGAGTAAAAAATTCGGATATGTGCCTACACAAGTTTCCAAGTAAACACCTACGTTTATTTGGAAACCAACATTACTAAACATTTTAAAAATATTCCTTTCAAACATTTTTATTTTTACATGTTTATTAACATCACGTTTTGATATATGCACTCATTATTTTTTTGCCCAGAGTAAAAAAAGCGGATATGGGTGTATATTTTAAAAACTAATACTTTTAAATTTTTTACTTATTATGTTTATTAACATCAAGTTTATTGACACATTATTTTTTACCTAAAGAAAAAAAAGCGGATATATGTATACTTTTTAAAAATTACTTTTTTTAAAAAAGTGTTTACTGTAACATGATTATTAACATCACGTTTTGATATATTCACACGTTATTTTCTTTTTACCCAGAGTAAAAATTTCAGGTTTGAAAAGATTAGGATACACTCCTTCAGCGACAATCTACATATATTCCTAAGAATGTTACTGAGATCTTTAGCAAGCATTGCCGGCATTCAATAAAAGAATTTTATTTGTTTCTGGTCACAATTGAAAAGAACCCTGCTGTCCCAACCGGGAATGGAATGACGAATTTTCACATGGGCCATCCGAATGTCTACCTTTGAGCTACTGGGATGGAATTACAATTTCTTATCTTTGACGATGTTGCGCAATTTCCACTAAATTGAAAATCCTCTATTATTTTGTAGATTGCTTTTCTCTTCTATCTTACATTGTTGCCAAGTTCCTATCTTATGCTACATATACAATGCTATCACATAAATGCTATCACATAAATGCTATCACATAAATGCTATCACATCCAATGCTGTCACATGCTATCACATCCTATCCAATACTATCACATGCTATCACATCTCATCCAATACTATCACATGCTATCACATCCTATCCAATACTATCACATTTATTCGATGGTGCATAGTCATTATGTGCATCAAAGTTATTGGGGGTGTTTAATGGATTTCCTTGGAATATTTATATTACAACAACTGTGTATGCAATTTTGTAAGATTCAGCTTAAACATTGACCTGCCGATGCTAAACGGTCTTAACGCTTCCATTTATGAACATGCATCAAAGTTATCGAGGTGTTTAATGACTTTACCAGGAACATCCATATTACAACAATTGTGTATGCACTTTTGTAAGATTCAGCTTAAACATAGATTCGCTAATACGAAATAGACTAAATACGTGCATTCATGGACATACATTATTCAAGTCATTGGGCTGTTTAATGACTCCACAAGCAACATTTACATTGTTATGAAATCACACCCCTTGTTAATTAATTATTTATAAATTTCATTTTCGGAAACGCCTTTTTCAAAAATCCATTTTATTCTTTCGTATTCCACAAATTTTAATTTCGTCTCGATTCTGAATTTTGTTCTTAAAAATAAATTGTATTCCAACTGATAAATAGCCAAATCTGTCACCTCGCTCTCTTAAAGTCTATCGGTCTACGTTAGCAGCCATTTGCTCGTTGATACATGATGATGTTTCGCTATTTTCACGTGATGCTTATTTTTATATGAAAATATATTGGAATTATTTTCTGTGTCGTCACGAGCGGGCATTTACATTAACAAGAGAGATCACTCATGCTTAAAACATTGATTATGAAACACTTTCCAACTTCAATGCAATTTTATTTAAACATCTCTAAAATGCAATGCATTCCTAATTAAGTAATATTTCAAAACTTATCACAATACTACATTAATTTATTATATTTGAAAACTTAAACCTTCATCGAAAAAAATGAACTTCATTCAAATGACGGCGATGAAATAAAAATTGCCTGGTTTAAACATCTCTAAAATGCTATACATTCCTCAGTAATATTTTTAAAATCATCATAATACTACAATAATTTATTATATTGGAAAACTTCATCGAAAACAACTGACATTCATTCAAATGACGTCATAGAAAAAATAACACGCCTTGCTCTCTCTATAAAAGCATAATTTCATTCATAACATTTTCCCAATCATTTCATTCATCACAGTACTAAAATAATTTATTTTACTTAAAAACTTGACCATGGAGCTACAAGTAATTAAACTCTATGCTTAAAACTTCATCGAAAATAATCGTCTTTCTCTCTGTAAAATCAATGAATATTTCATTCATGTCAGCTATGCAGATTCTATGAGCTAAATACTTTTGCATTAAAGAAATACAGCAATTCTTATACAACTCATCCTACATATTTTGCTGTTTACATTTTACATAAGTGTAAAATAGGCTTCGTTGTAGGAATAATCAAATTTGAATTATCATTAAACTGAAATATGTATATTGTCATTGCGTTGTTTCAGTATGTCGATGCACATAATTTAAGCAAAAATACAGCAGTTTTAGGACGAATACAACACTCAATATGAATTAAAAAGAATTTTGAAAATCACGTTTTGAGACAAGATGGATACCGTATTATATTTTGAAGTGGGTCACGTGATCTTTTCATATCATGGTCACGTGACCGCTTCATATAAGTGGTGTAATTATTATTTTAAATTTCATTTTAAAAACTACTGGATATATTTTGCTGAATTTTTTTTTATATATTTTATGGAATAATTTGAATATTACCTAAAATTTTCGAAGCAATTTGTGAATTTTAAATCCGCTTAAAAAATGTTTGAAAAATTAGGTCCCATAGGGCTCAATGTATTTGATTTTTGCAACCCGCCTTCAATCCAAAACTTATTGGGTGATATTATTCATTTATATTCCCATAGGTCCTACAGACCGTCTGAACAACATACTAAAATTTCATTTTGATTAAGTCATTTTTACGGCAGTTATCGTGCTAACGGGCAGACAGACAGACAGACAGACAGAATGAACAAAGTCATAAACACTTTTCAACTTTGTTGTAAAGTGTTAAAAATAAATTATATTGAAGGAATGTAGTTTCTGAATGATCATAACATGCTATAAAAGTAAAGTATATCTTATGAAGATTCTTTTATTTCACCAAGATGTATTTTCCTCTTATTCGTATATCGCCATTTCGCCATTTATCTTACGTCCGGGAATAAAATTCTAATTGGATCAAATCTCCAGGAATCCATGGATAAAT